>NW_027019301.1:6140554-6231175 GCF_013076305.1 Rhopilema esculentum | reverse complement strand
CATGTTCGCTTGGGAAATTATTATTTAAGCGCGATGCACAACTAGGATGTTTTGATTTCAACACTAAGCCTAATTTTACTATTTACAACTACGTGAACCATGTGAAGGGATCTAAATTACTTCAGTCATGACACTCTTATATTTATTCTGCTATTTGTCCTTATCTTGAAATCTGAAGATAAGGACATGTATCATTCTACCCAACCTTTTGATCAGTGATTTTTACAAGGTGTAATGTGGAGCGCTGTAACCCCCCCCCCCCCTCTCTTCAAATTTATTATGAAGGAGAAACGATGATATTATATCAAAAGCAAATACATTTAATATTATTAGTACAAGAGAGGAGGGATTTCATTTCTCATTTGAAGTAAATGTTTCATGTTCCTTCTCAAGAGACACAAATACCAAGCTAAGACCCTTGACTTCTTTGGTTGCTCGACCGTTCCCCTGTCATTAACACTATAGAACCACACCAATTTCAATTAACTTTCTAAATCCATGGAATCGAGACCGATTCAATGTGGCACCTCCAGTGCAAGGTTCTACCCTTAACACTGTGCGGTGTCATCACCACATTAAGGCCTTCCCGGTTTCCATTCCATCGACTGTATTATTTATCTGAAGTGAGTCTAGCTCAAATCCAGTGGTTTGTTTATTTGCCACCACGAAGTCTAGGGACTCTTCTGGTTTCGGCGGCGGTATCTGCTCTTCTTCTACCGGCTCGACCGATTCTACCCGTCCTTTTAATGTCTGGTCAAGTGCCATCGACGTCAGCATTGATAAATCCGGTTCGGTGTAACCGGGCTGTAATGCGGAAAGCCTTTTCGTGTTCACTTTGTGCTGGTTGGGTACTTGAATCTCCTCCCCAGCGGCAGAGTAATATGGCAGGTGTTCCAATGAGATTGATTTTCGTTTTTTGGTTTTTAATTGAATAGATTTTATTATGTTGAATTTGTCACTGCCTTTTCTTTCAAAGATTGCGTCATTTGCACTGTCCATGCTTGACATGCTTTGCACTTTGTAAATCTGCAAAAAATGTTTGCAATGATACGTCTGTAAATACCCCTAAATGATGCCTTTTGATTGCCATACAGCATTAGCTGATACTTCCATTACTGTACTATCTTTTTACCGACATTTAGCATTAGATTGGCTGAAACCTTTTAAAAAGCTCTGTTTTGGTTAAAGGAAATCGACATTTACTAAAATGGCTTCAGCAAGCTGTCAATCATTATTAACCAATCAAAAACCGCGTGAGCATCGAAGGGCTCACTGATTGGCTAATTGTTGATAGACTTTGACATCTTTATCGAAGTCAATGGGGAACCTCAAAGTTTATTTGACATTATTGCGCTAAAATTCTTAAATCTTCTATATCAAGATATTCTATTTTGTTTTCTATTCTTTTTCCTTACGATAGCTTGACGAAAGCTAATAAACTGGTTATTAAAATCCTTTCCAAGACACTTAATATACGTCTTCATGACGGCTTTAATGATAATATATGAGTTTTACATACCTTTTCTCGTTTTCCAGATCTTAGAGACGAAACAAAAGAGCCAATTGTGTTCCGTACACTTGACCAGCGACCGGAGTTCTACGGGAAGTAGGCAAAAATTGAATTTTTTCAGACAAGTTGAAATTTGGTAACAAACATTCACCACTGTTTCTGGCTCAGAGTATTAGCCTGGAGTTAAACAGCCCCACAAACGTTTGTAGAATAGTAAGATTTAAACTACGTTTACCATTTATAATATAGTAGTAATCATTGCTGTGATATTTGCTAGAAAAAGTGTTTTTCCTTAAGTTTTATCCATGCAAGAGTCTTTGATTAAACAGGAAAAGTACTCCATTAAAAATCCTTTTAGATAATCCCGACTTTATCGCGTTTTTGTAAGTAATTTAACTGCGATAATTAGGTTGGTTGAAACATAACGAATAGCCTAAGCCTAGGATATTTCATTTGAAGTTAGGTTGAAAGCCCGAGGACCAACAGAGGTCTTTAAAGGGTCATTAAAGCAAAGGTTCTCAAAGAGGCTTTCATAGTTTGCACTTTTTACCAACCTGTTTATAGTCTCGATTGAGATTACTTGAAAAGAAGGCCGCTGCATCATGGCGGATTACTCCATGACTTCCATGACTCGGCAGAGGTAGTGTTCTTATAAGATAATGCTCCTTTGTGTCAGCTGACGATGCATTATTGCTAACCGGCGAAATTTTCCCGTCGATGCTGTCCTTTTTTCTGCTCCTTCCAAAGTTCCATCTTTTAGTCGAGTTTTTATTTCCGTTATCTGTATCATGGGTCGAATTTTTTGGAGCTCGATTTTTCGTGTTAGGCAATATCCCTATAAAGCCTTTTGGAAGTTTGATTTTTTTCTGTGGGTGTGGCTCGTGACTGGCTCCTCTATAGAATTTCCTCGAGGTTTCCTCGCTGTTCGTTGTATCTTTTCTTTTCTTAAATCTTTCAGATCCATCAATGACAACTGTTGTTTTTGTTTCGACCACTTTTGACGTGTTTTCAACAGTTTTGATAACGTTTCCGCGCTGTTTGTCTTTCACAGCTTCAGTAGCAATATTTCCTATACCGCCAAAGTAACCGAGTTTTCTGTTCTCTGCATCTTCATCCGGTTTCTTTAAATCGTTCAGATTATCCCGCGAGGATCTTAATGTTCCATTGTGGAATATGGTCACTGGAACATCCGGTTCATTTTGAGACTTGCTCCTTGGCTCTTTTCTTCCCGAGTTCAACTGTGAATTGAGGTCTTGGAAGAATTCCAAACTCGGTCGCCTGGTAAAGGCCCGTCCGGCATTTTTATCTGCTTCCATTACACTTTGGATCAAATCCGGACGAGTACTCCGTTCTGTTGACCTGTGTGGCAACGAGAATGCAGAGGCGTCCTGAAGACCTTTTTTCAAATGCAATTTATCTAGAAGATGGCCTATGCTGCCCCGGTTTAAAGTTCGCGAGCGTGCTTGGTATTTGTGATTTTTGTCCTTGAACGAACTTCGTTTTCTCACATTTCTGCTTCCTTTGAGCCCACGATCTTCTCTCTTATTAGCAGTTTCATCTGGCCCCTCTTTTTCATCCAATTCAATATCAATTATGTTCGACTTCTGCCATTCTTCCCTGTTCTTTCTCATTCGTTCTATTAGCCTATCCTCCTCCACCGTTCCTCCTTGTATAAGCATATGCTCATTGTCTATCGTATATTCAGCCTCGTTATTGTTGTTCTGGACTGGAAGTGAGGTTTGATTAGTAGCATCATCATTGCTTTCGTCAAAGCGTACTTTCTTTAGGCTTGTTTTGTGTCTTACCCGTCTTTCTTCGCCTGGAATGGCATTTTGCCACTGTAGAGAGATTGAGATACGAAAGTCTGCTTATTCTATGTGTGAATCAATTCTATTGACAGAGGCAGGAGCAAAATGTTGGGAAAATTGATCGTTTTTACAAAACAACGAACAAAAAATCTTTGATTAATGTTTTTGTACACGAGAATTTTTTCTCTTTTGAAAAGGAGATCGCTAGTAAGTTAAACTTTTGGAAAGCGATATAACACCTCATTCTAGTTTTAACTGAACGTAAAGAAAAAATTAAGGAGCAGCAAGTATAATATATGGGACTATTAGATAAAAAATAAAGTTGGTTTGCACCAGAGTAACTAATTCCTTTGTCAAATAAGAATGATGCATGGTTCATAGCTCCTCACCGTGTTTAGAAAATCTGCACATTCGGTGTGTTCTCTTTCGATGCATATATCAAGCGGAGTTCGCCCTGTTCCGTCTATTTGCTTCACCAAATTACTGCGTCTGAAAGATATGATGATAATAATGGCTTTAAGAGTATTATCAAGAAACCTCCATAAAGTTGTGAGGATTCCTTAGTGATTAAGGTCGCGGACTGCAGATTCGGTGGTCTGGGGTTCTAGTCAATGACATAACAAAACTTTGACTTTGAGGGGAGTTGCTAGCTCTCTGTATTGTTAGGTCTAGGAATCACGACGTGTAGTCGCATCGAGACGAATGACCAGGACACTTTCTTGCATAAGGCTTTAGCTGTAGCCAAAGAATTAGAGCAAATTAAGGTATCTTTTCTCTTTTATTTGGAGATGTACAGTATATCAGTTTTCAACGGATTCAGAACATATTTGGAAGTCATTATCAACCTAACTTAAAAGCTAGCCTCGTCTTACTAAATGTTCTGCAAATAAAAACGTTTGTATCATACAGTCCAGTTGAGTTCTCTCGGTCACTTTTCAGGCACAGTTCTTTACAATAGCAATCAAATTTTGGAGATTTGGGGTAGGTTCAGAGGATTGTTTCCTTGGAAAAAGGGTAGGGTCGTCCACGTTAAGCTCGCCCCTTTTGCTATCGGCTTGATGTAGTTAAAGCATCAGCTATGTTGAAAGGAAAGTCATAAAAAAATACTCACAGCTTTACGAAAACTTTTAACACTTTTAGCTGGTTGTATTCAGCAGCCAAATGTATCGATGCTGCCCCTGTTTTATCAACCTCGTCCCCTTGCACCCCTCCGTGTTCCAACAGCCACCTCACCATTTTCCAATGCCCTTCAGCGGATGCTAAAGTTTCGATAAGTTTAGTTTGAAAGACACTTAGACAGAAGACAAAATAAGATAAAATGTAATTCAAAATTGAGGTATAGTATTGATGGACATCGTGGTCTTAGTTTTACAAGGGGAGAGAAGTATTAACAATCCTGAAAAGTGAGCGTTACCCATTTGAACATAGGCTAACATGGCCTAACCACGTTGCTTTTATGAAAAAATGTTTCGCAACTAGAAACAGTATTTGAATCCTGTTCTCCGACCTCAAATAATTACAAGCTCTTCAAATACTATGCGAATGTCATTTGATACTAATTCACCCGACAAAACAATTATATCTTAGTTTATAAATGATATTCTTACCAAAGTGTAGCGGAGTGCAACCACTAAAGTCTGTTTGTGTGGGCGAACACCTTGCGAACTGAATAAGATACCGTACACAGTCCAAATGGCCCTCCTGCGCAGACGCGTGTAGGGCTGTCATTCCGTCGTTAGATGGCTCCGAGGCTGACAAGCGTGAATATTTTGTTAGCCACATCAAACAATCTAATTGGCCTTCCTGAGCTGTGAACAAAAAACGTGTTGATAATGCGAAGAAAGCACCACCAGTTGAATCAAAGTTTTTAGATGTCATTACAGATGATACATGAATGTATTGCGTAGAAAAAATTGCCATTTTCGGTCCCCGTCTTGTTTTGGTGTAATCAAGGGTACAAATCAATGTCAATGTTGATAAAAATAGTTTTAAAGGGTACTCTAGAGCCCTTTGCAACTTAGAAAGCTTTTGCAGAGTCGACAAGATGTATTTTAAGACACCCTTCAGATTTGTTATACGTTAACAAGAAATTCATTTAAAATTGCCCTTTCGTCTCGATGCTGGCCACGAAATTTCCGACATTCTGAAAGTTTCGACCAGGCCGCATTGTGGCATGTTGCAGCGTAGCTTTCATTGGTAGCACAGGGCTCGAAATGGATTCTGGTATTTTTTGTTTACCTGCTATGTATAGCGCAAATGTCCCATTGGTGTCCTGCAATGCAAAAAAGGAAAATTAGCGTTTTTCATTTAATAAATTATGGTGGTTTATTTTCATCCATTTCTTCATTTCCGGAGCGAAACAACAGCAATTTGTCTAGATGGCCTCAAGGATTGATGTTAAATTGTCCAAATATATATCTCTAACTTACATTTCAGAAACAAACAAAATTCATACCTTGATGTCAATTCCCGGAGTAGATTGCTCCTGTAAGTATTGAAGGACATGCAAATGGCCGCCTGCTGCTGCGTAGTGGGCTGCCACGCAGCCTTCCGATGATCTATAAATCAATGGAGGGCATTCAAACATTAAGACAAATTTGATTCTTGAAATTTTTCATATCGGATTTTTACTAAGAAGGTAATTCCAGCAAATGTGCAGCCTGCGAACGAGAATGGATCCATTGCTCCTGCTCGGTTCTGGTATAAACAATTCTCATAAGCTGCGACAATGGTGAACAAAACCAAACCAGCTCGAATTTAAGATTTTTTCTTAGGTTTTATCTCATTTAATCGCTGCTGCACATAAGAGGAAATATGCTGTGCCAAATTGCGCTTTTAGCAAAATCTTGTCATTTGCGCCTAGTTTCAGGTCAAATTTAGCTATCCTCTTCCTCTTTATATTGATTTACTGCTAAATGGAGATAATCTATCAGCCACAACCCAAGCTTTCTGCTGTAAAAGGAATTTTGCTGTAAAAGGAAGTTGTTGTCTAGTTTCCAAAAAGATTGGGATGCATTCTTTCCACCATGGCGACAAAGCAGTGAGGGCAAATGGCTTTTTACCTAACTAAAAATTGGAAGGCCATTTTGCATTTTGCGTGAACCTCCAATGCACCCAGGCCTCGTTTTGGTTTCAGCTGAACGTTGCGTGCCATTTCAAGCGGCAAGTTTTGAAAAACACTTGTTTTGCTTGTCTTGTCTGGTAATTAATAGCTTGCCTCAAAGCAATTTTTTTCGAAAGAAGGTGGTCAAATAAACATCGAGAAGAATAGGCTTAGCGAATAGAGTTTTTAAACCCTGCAGACCAATTTTTCACTCAACGATACCGCATTTTTGAAGTTATTTTGGCTATTGGATGGTGTGCTATTTGAAGAAATTTGGTGTTCTGTTTAATGGAAATTAAGTTTTGCTCTCGGGTATTCAGATGGGGCTTATGGGCGGATGGAGCATGAGTCTAATGCTTTAAAACCAGAACTATTGCTATTGCACTAGCACTTTGTTATTCAATTGTGAATCCCACGAAAATCGTTGAATCATAGAAATGTAATAGCAATGCAATGCAGGACATATAGACAACCAATCTGTTGGAATACTTAATACGACAACTTTGGTTGGAACCAGAGGTCACATCTGGTTAACCATAAAAAGACTGGTTTTCAATGCCAGCCATAAGCTGACAGCCTATTTTGGTGCATTAAATTTCGTGTAGGTTGCAGACCAAGATAGGCTATTGATAAAACTCTGACAAACCCTTCTATTTTATCTAGCTGCTAGAGATGCTAAGATTGGTTATCTGCTGTGAAAATAATCCACCGTTACTGAAAAGCTTTAAAATAGCACGGAAATGAATATGGCCGACGAATGTGTGCTATTGCATTCTTTTGCAAGTTGAGAGGGTGTGGGGCCTTTAATGACATACTACGGATTGAGAAACTAAGCTAAAATAGTACCCCTTTATATAAATACATTTCGTTAAAATTTCAGCGTTGTCAGTTGTTCTCCCTAGCATCCTAAACAATTGACTAGTTGGTTTATATTTTCTATCAGACAATGCGATCCGATGCAGCTTTTCTACCCACCGTGCTGTGGCACTTCCTCCATGTTGCATTGCCCATTGCAATCCTGTCATGTTACCATCATAAGAAAACTGATGCACCAGCGACAACCCATTGCTATCCAACGCATTGACTTTCAGTTTGCCGGCTGCGTGTCTCTCTTCCAAGTTTCTTATCATCCTCTTTTGTGAAAGTGTCCCAGTATTCATGTTTACAACCCTCTACCCAAGCTTCGAGTAACAAACTCTCTTGAATTTTCAGTCAAACAATTTTCTCAAAGTTTTTCTAACGTTGGCTGAAATTGCTCCTAAGTCAATTCATGAAATGAATATTTCTTTTTGCCTTTCATTATTTGTTGCGTTTCGTGAAGTCATATCAGTGTTAAAAGATTCCTCTTGCCAAGAAAAATATTTACAGCTTTTATTGTCTTGGACTACTGTTATCGAGCAGGTAACCGATCTCCTCTTGAACTTGCCTTTATTGTGCAGCATAAGGTTCCTTTGAGTGTCTTCACTGTTAATTAAGCAATCTTCATTTCGACTTTAAATACACTTCTCTCAGCAAGGATTCTCTTATCAGATCATCCATGTATTTCTTCATCTTACCAAATCTGCTTCTAATCGATAAAAGCACCCGCTTAAGGCCTTTTGTCAGATAACATTCATCCTTTAGTACGTCTAAGCAATGTTTTTGCTGAATTTATGTTTCAACCTCACGTACAAGCGAAATTCCAAGCTTCGTTGCAATCCCTTGCAAATGAAAGTTCAAGCACCTCTTCCTGGAAAGCAGTCACAGTAAACACAAGATATTCCCCTGGATTTAGCAAGAGTAACAACAAACACGATCTGCAGATTATCACATATACACTAGATTCTGATCAAGAAATCTATTGAAATTTCTTTACCCATTGCTGCCTCGTTACTGGACAACGCTTTTGTTCATCAAATGAATTGTTCTGCCTTATTGATGACTATGAATTCAACCTGCTGCTGATACTTTTATTATTTGCTCTACACCGCAGAACCTTGGCCATGAATTCACTCGACCATAAATGCTTAAAGCAGTGGTGAATTAAGCCCTTTAATCATTCATATACACCAGGGCGAGGTTCAGTAAAAGTCAAAAGGAGGCGAATTTCATTTGATGAATAATTTTTTCGAAATAGTTTCTTGCACTTGCTAAATAAGTTACATCAAGTAACTTCTCTTAGAGGCACTTTTGATGTAACAACAAAGGGCTCAATGGACCCCAAGATAGGTATTGAGTAGGGGTTACCCTTTTCCATAATGATGCACCTTCATTGATAAGCTGACAAAACTTACTGCAAATCTTGAAATTTTGTTGAAGGAGATTGAAAACGTTGTCAATATTTTCTTTATAGCTTCTAGTTATACCAACTTAAAGCCATGTTTTGCTTACGTCTCCATACAAAATACCCGTCGCTACAAAATAAACGGAAACAACAATTTTTGGAAAATGAATTCCCATTTACGCAAAATGAAATTTCGGTTTTTGAAAGCTGAAAGGCGTAAACTGAAAGGCGAGGAAGAAAACGCATAGCCGACCCTCTCAAAGACACAAAGACAGTCACAGCTACGCGCCTGTTCTGTTGCTAACTTGCAATTAATGTAATAAATTTATGAAACTGGATTGCGAGACCGCCAGCAGGAAGCATACTTTGATTTTTACTTAAAAAACATTCATGGAAAAATTCTATGCTATGTAAGTTCACACACAGCCATTTCCAGTTCTACACTTCCCAAGTCGGAAAAGGTTCTCCCTTGCCCCTTACAGGAAGACAACGTTTTAGATAACAATAAATTCACCGACGCGATTAACCTTAAGTTCATTGTTTTTCTTGAATCGAAGCATGGCAACTTCTTGACCGTTTTTTATGTGATAGATTACTTTCACCTGCAAGTCGGTAGGCAAACTGCAGGTTATAGTTTGTCAACAAAGACGAAGTCCTCCTTTTCTATTTTGGTCAAGTACACGATTAAAACCGTTAGGCCGTTGTATATGCTTTGCTGTAATGCATCGTTGTATCCAGTAAATTTGAGTTTGGAGTAAAAAATGACAGCTAAACAGCGCAGAACCAAGTCATCTGCAAAGCAGAATAACCACCAAGCATTGGAAGAAAAACAAACGGCGAAGGAATCTAGCACAAATGCAGACAATGTCAAACCAGTGCCTAAGCGAAAAACTAAAAGTGTTCGTTCGAGCAAAATCAATTGGATTATCACAGGATTGTTGTTGGTTGCTGGAGTTGTTCTTGGGCTGTTATGGGCCTATGGATATTGCGAGGGAGGATCAAAACGAGAGGAATACGAATTCAAAAGGGTTGCCTTTCCTGATTTCAACATAAGCAGAGGAATCGATCGGCGGTCAAATTTGTCCCTGGACGAGTTTATAGAACTTTATGATGCAAAATGGTGAGTAGCACGTTGTTTGTTTTGATTGGTCGACTCCTCTTTGTCGCATGTAAATAAGTAGACGACTTTACAGGAGGTCAACAGAAATTTTGTACAGGTATAGATTTCATTTGATTCCAATTGTTAAGAAACGAAGTCAGCTTGGCTTTAGTTATGACCGGCGGGCGGGGGCGGGGGGGGGAGGGGGAGGAGGGGGTTTGTTGACCCTTTTAAATCATTTCGATTTTGGCCCACTTTCACAGTGCAAAAGAAAGATACAAAAATAAGAATTAAACGCGTCATTTTTCAGAACAGCGTCAATTTTCACGAGCTATCATCCAAACGATGACATCACACCATGAAATATAAACTAGGTTGGCTTGCTAGTCAGTCAGCTCGATTTATGCCAATGTTTACAGCAGAATGGGAACCTAGTAGTTTATTTATGCTCCTTAACCTAATCTACTATAGGTGCCTTATATAATATAATTTTTCACCATTACTTTCATAGATGATATAAATTTTTAGCTGAAAATATTCATTGATTCTTATCATTACAACAGCATTTTGTATTTTCAGAGGGATAGACGCTGTTATCGATAGTGTTCTATAGTGTAATATATTGATATAAGACTTCGAATCTTTTTTTATAAGGGGTTCATTTACAGATTAGGTTTGTCGCTTGTGACGTCAGAAGGTTTAAAACAACTCCATTCTTCTTACAACGAAAGACTAAGTTTTCATTTTGTAGTTTATTTGTTTAGGCAGGTATCATCGAAGAGGTTTTATTACATGTTTTGGTAATTTTGTTGTAGGCCTGTTTTGGTTACCGATGCGATGAAGAGCTGGCCAGCTATGCGGAAATGGAGCAAGAACTTTTTCATGTCAAACTATGGCAGTGAAGTCATAGCTTTCAAAGGGATTTCGGTAAGTGACGTTTTTGGTGTGATATTCCATGCACATTTTATGAAACTTTTGAAAACAAAGATTAAAGCAGTTGCCTGGTGATCGCATTAAGGTTACGGTAAACGTTTCTGGCACAATATTTGGTTTTCTCTCTCTAAAAGCCAAACTATTAACGGAATCGGATTATTCGATAATCATTTGATGCACAAGAATGTGGAGATTCCAACCAAATCAAAATAATTGGCAAATATCGTAAAATGATGCCCTCCTGGCAAATGAATCGCTTAAATGAGTGTACCACCTTTAAAGCTATTTTGTACCCTTGCATTTAAAGTAACAAAATTTGGCTTAAATCAGCAGAAAGCGCAGATCCTGAGCTACCAAAATGTATGTCAGATTTTTCAAATTCCTTTTTCCTATGAAACTATACCCTGTCCAGAATGGTAATCAATCTTTCTAAACTCCTGTAATTGTATTTGGCTATAAAAGACGGGCCAGAGCAAATACAAAAAATTTGAGACACACTGCTTACCAGACATCTTTCCTGGCCGTGTGCAAATTTTTGAGCCATTCTATTGGTTCTTTGGGTTCAAAATAGCTTTTTCGTATCTGTATGTAGAGGAATTTTTTGTCCGGAGAAAACGGGATTTTACTGATCGCACTTGCAAGGTACACTCGTAAAGGTAAACCACACTGTAATCCGGGTCAAGTCATTTGAAGCCTTAAGGTTAATAAATAAACAAAGTCATACATTGGATACATGGATGTGCAATGCGATATTGTAAATGAGACATGCGACCACAACCGCAAAGCAACGATATCGGCTTAACAGATCAAACGATTTTCAGGCCTCAACTAAAAGTTTTGATAAAGAAATAATGGAAACTTTTTTTAAACCATTCGTTTACATGGGACTTTTTTCTGTTAGTTTTAAATCTGGTATCATTGGTAAAAATATGATTCTTGCATCGGCCATCATTTACTTAATAGCCCAGATTGTACTGTGCCTAAAACTATAATCATGAATAATGTTCCAATAACTGTTTCGTTGTTGAATTGTTTTATTTTGTAGGAATGTTCCTCGATGACCCTTGATAGTACAATAATGTCTTAATTTTCTTCTCATGCCTCCCACAACCAATTATCCTATCAAATATCTTTTGGACTAAGCAATCGGTTGTGGTTAAGATTAGATTTGAAAACTGAGAGGCATGTGGATATTTGAAAAAAAGGAAAGCAATCATAAGACCTAAATTCGTTGAGATATCTATGAAAAAACACGGCGAAACGTACCACTAGCGCTAAGGTTCTAGATAACGAAATAATTTCAGAGTCTGTTTCAAAACTATATATAATCTTAAACATCTTCAGAAAGTGTATAGCGTTGTTTTGATTGGTTAAAGTGAACATATAATGCTCTTATATTACACAAGATAACTCTTAAAATCTTCAAATCCTATTGTACACAAGGATATTTGGTAAACGTCTTTAGAAAGATGGCTACACTACTGTTTATAGAAATAGCAAAATCATCAAACTGCATTAAAGGCAATGGCTGCAGAATCAACATTGGTTAGAGTTTGGTTACAGTCTAACTCTTCCAACTCATAGTGGTTCATCTCCACCAAGAACGTCTTCTTCTTCTTCTCCCAGAGCGTCCTCCTGCGTAAAGGCGACGTCTTCTGCCTGCAAACGCATGTGCTGATCGTGGATACCTTCCTAGCTTTTCTTCCTCTTCACTGTCAGGAGCATCTTGTTCGTCGTCGTTCAAATCGCTCTCCTCGTTTGCGCTATTGCGGCGCTTCTCTTCCATGCTTACACCCTGTTTCCATTCTCCATCCATAACTGAATCGTCATCATGATCGTCTACTTCTTCTGAGTGGATTTGCTGGACATTTAGCAGTAAAATTGTAAACATTAAAAGTTGGGCGCCAATGCGGATCATCTTTTTTACGGATTAAGTACCCAATTTTCTACGACCTCTTTAAACCAATATATAAACGGACTGACTTGGGTCAGTTAATAAGTCACATATATAGTTGCCGGAAATGAAATAATTTGTCATACGATAAGAGGTCAAGCCGCTATTGACAGTAAGGAAAATAATTCATCGATCAGCGATAGAAATGCAGTATCACCGCAAAAACGGAAGCAAATAACATCATGCTTTGCTCTTGTCCTTCTCTCATTCTATACTCTCATCTTTTTGCTTTTTCTCTCCCTTGAATCTTGTTTCATCTTTTGTCTCTTATGCGATTCGTTGTCTCCTTTTCTCTTTTTCTGAAGATCCTAAAGCTTAGAGCAAATCCATCCGCCTTCTAACCAAATAATATTTAATAAGCAAGCTGACGTAGAAGAATTTTATTTTGACGGAACTTGGTATTTTTACTGGTTCCGTGTTCTTTTCATTAATTTCCAAGAAGACTGAAGTACTTCCCGGCCATTTCCTTCCGCTTTGAAAGAGTTTATCGAGCAGTGCGCTTACTGTTTGTGGTAACGGACCAGAGGTGTATCATGGAAATGCGGAAATATGCTATTGAAACAAATGAATGTAACTTGGACAACCCCTTTAGATCCTTGCATTTCTTAGGCTTTCTTACATCCTACTTCAAACTTAAACCACACTCCTAGTTCCACATATTCTTTTTAATACTTTTCCCTTACCGAAAGTAATCAATCAAACTTTTCGACTGTGAAGATCCAGTTTGTCATGGACATCTGTTAAATTCTCTTTTAGGGAAAACTGCACCAACGACAAGGCCTTGCAGCCCCTTTGGGTGTTTTCTTACAACACATTGGAGAGTCAACCCGCAGCCAATGGTCATATCTTGAAGATGAAGTGTTTATGTTTCGAAATCCTGAATTGCTTAAAGACATTGATACACCGGTGTGTACTGCAAAATTATTCATTCAGGAAACCCTGTCAGATTGCCCCAAGTTTGCAGATCCAGTAATGAACACAATGACGCCAATAAATTCAAACATTTTGTGTGTATTTAATTTTACAAAGAAAAAGACAAATTATGTTTTTTATATATTCAAAATATATTATGTAAAGAAAAGTATATATAAAATTTAATTGGTCACGTATTTAGGGGATGCGGGAACTAAGCGCCCTTGTTAAGTAAGCTAAAGTTTGATGAGGGTACTTTTTACCATACCTCCCTTTATCGAAAACGATGGAATGTTCGCTGCGATTGCCCCCTTTAAACAGACTCTCGGCAACGAGCAATTTTCTGCATGCATCTGTACCTATTTCTGATCGTTTTCCCAACTCTATTTATCCTAAAGAATGAGTAGCTCGATGTTTCTTGTAGAAGATCATGTCTATCCCACTTTTGCAGATTTATTTGAAAGAGGACTTCTTTTCCTTGCTGCCAGAAGAGATAAGGCCATGGAATGCAATGTTGCTTTGGGGTACCAAATATTCAAGATCAACTCTTCATATTGGTATGGGACATATGTTTATACTTTCAATTTATTCTTGGATGGTATATCATATTCCACTATCTACAATATCTGCTATTAGTGTATAGAACCGGGCGATTCTAGTTTGCAAATACCTTTTGAATTTAGAATTTATAATCTGAAGACCACCAAAAATTTTCTAATTGTGCAAAATCAAGTAAGATTGTTGAAATTGGCTGAGATCTGGCCACTTGAGGGCAGATTCTGGTCCCAGCAAATGAATGATATCTTAAACTAGACCCAAACAGCAGTTATTTGTTAGCGAACTTCAGGTCTTTCACTAGCCATATCAATTTGCAAAGCTGTCGTAAAACTGTTGTGAGCCCTTTACCAGCTTATCAAATGAATTTGATATCAGCAGAGAACATGAGTTCCTTTAAACGATTAATTGCCACTTGTTTTGGACCAGAATTTTATATCGTTACCTGTATATCACGAGCCTTAACAGATTTTTCACAATAAATTCAACCCAACGACTCCAATCAATCTATCAAATACAATCATCACAAAAAAGATAGACTGTGAACATTTTTGTTAGTGCAGAGTCTAAAAAATGGCTTTGGAGAAAACAGAAATTTTGAAACATACGGAAGCTGTTCATCTTACACTCTCAAAAGTGTAGAGTTTCAAAACATTGCTCGAAAACCCAAAGCCAAGAAATATGTATACCCAACTGTTAATTGAAATAGGCCAAGATGCTGAATAAACTGTCAGAATTTTGGCTGTAATCTCATTCGTGGACCTAAACACAGCTCTGATAACAATCGTGGTATCATTGAATTATTGATAGATCATTTACCCATCAGTTTCTTGCTTATGCCACAAAACCCACTGAATAGTTCGTTATTCGTATTTGCTGTAGATCCTTACAACTGGACTGGAACCAATGCAGTTATAAGTGGCAGAAAACAATGGAAGGTAAGCCATGCCTTCAAAAACAATTTTTTCTTTCTGGGAACGTATTAAATTTTATTAAGTATATCATAACTTGTTATTCATTTCCCTTGCTATGATAACTCAAGAAATAATTTATTTTTATCTGAATTGTCTATCGTGTTTGACATTATTTCCTGTGGCCTCTAAAATATTTCTGGAAACCCAGTTCCCAAGTTTCGATAGTATTTGCTGTCGTGATGTTGGCTTTGAGCTCTTCAATTCGATCATCAAAAATGTTTAGGGGAAGGGAGAACAGAAGAAGAAGTAATTGGGAGATAAAAATATAAGATGAAAACACGACTCAAGCTGGTAGATGTTCCATGTAATTTTGGCATGCCTTGTTGCCTTTGTGTAAGATGTTTTCTCGCTCAAATGAACTTGGTAAATCTTTCAAAATAAAGGGCTTTAAAATGCTATTTATTGCGTTAAGTTCCTAAATGAAAAGTAACCGTCCAAGCAAAGAAGTTACAAACGATAAGCAAATGGACTTTTTTGTGAGATTTAGCGGCTCGTTGTTTTCTTGGCTGCATAAATGCTCTCTCTCATAAAGTCATTAAACAGGGTTAGAATTCCGACATTGATGTATCTGGGTTGAAAGTCTAATATTTCATTTAGCTGCACAAATCAGAACGCAACATATTTATATCAGAAGCTATCCTATTTCTTTGAATTGTTTAAATCATTTCTTGAAGAGACGTAAGATTTTTATGTAAAGAAAAAGGGATTCTCTTAATTATATTTTGAACGGCTTTCTAATGCAGGAGGTACCTGCGATTTTCAAATTCAATATTCTAGTCTGCACATGTAAAGTGGTGCCCTAAATTTAGTTAATCTTACCCCTATTTTTATATTTAAGCTTCTGTGTGAGGATGTCATTAAAATAGTTCTATAACTGTTTGTTGTAAAAAGGGAATTGGCCTGAGAGATTATTCTTCATTCAAGAAAGTTTTGCATGTTGACCAATTCAACGGGAGCGTCAGCTGCTCTGGAGCCCCCCCCCCCCCTCTCACAAGTATGACCATATCAAACCAGAACATCGATTGGGTGTGTCAGAAAAATGGGGAGGAAAGGACTAGAAAGTTCTTCATGGGATAAAAATTCAAAATGCGAGAGAGAGCTTTAACTTACAATAAACAAAATTTTGAAGGATTTGACAGACCCTGAAAAAGACAGACTTTGAAAGACAGGCTGAAGTTTTAACAAAATGGTCTTGTCACAAATTTGCTAAGCGGGGAGGTCCTTACTAGGGCAGGGGATAGAGAACATTTTGAAAAGTCAATAAGAGGGAACGTTTATCAGGAGCCTGAAAAAACAAATCTCTCCCTTGGAAATTTCTGTTCTTGGCTGCCCTACATCTGGCTGCCATATCCCTGTCCGTATTATAGAGATTTTATCTTGCTTAGTGGAATTTTGAATCGTGTGCTGATTAGTTTTATAGGTCTCACAGACAAACATGTAATTTGCTTTGTGTAATTCCGGCGTGTCCACCCTCATTCAGAGCTGTACTTCTAAAAAAGGGTGCCCTTTTTCAGAGGCGTAGCGTGCAGGGTTGTGTGGGAGGCTATACACCCCCCAACTTTCAGAAAACTCGTCGGTAGAATTAGATTTATAACAAAACATTAATGTAACAAAAGAATTTCTATTGGTAATATATGGTTTTGCATCTCTTACACCCCCCCCCCAACGAGAATGGTCACGCGACGACACTGCCCTTTTTACTCAAACTTATGACAGTGAAGCTTAGAAAAAGGGGCACCTTTTGGAAAAAATCACCGGACCAGGTTAAAGATCTTGCTTTTTACTCTGTTCTTTTTTATGTCAATGACACAATAATTTCAATAAAGCTAATGATCCTACAATTATTTTCTAGCTTTACCCTCCTGGACAAGACCACTTGCTGTATGTTCCCCCTGGAAGGAAATCTGGCTTCCCCCTTGACTGCCCCAAGTATCAGAGCCCTGTAGATACGTTTGATTATGATGTTGTTAAATACCCCAAGTTCAAGCATGCAAAGGCGCTAGAGTTTGTTCAAATGCCAGGTGAAATGCTTTTCATTCCAACTGGCTGGTTTCATCAGGTATTTCCACTGCTAAACTATTGCTTCAACCAGAGCTTTATGATCTATATTCAATGTATTATATACGTATTCATATGCATATCATGAAACTTTACGACATGTGATGTTACCACACGTAAAGGTTTTGTGACGTGTACCATAACGTGTCTGATCTGATGAATTCTTATTAAGTAAACTTGAAATCTCATTTTGATGTTTTTGTATCAGCCAAATAAGCAGGAAAAAGCTGAAGGTGATAGGTGCAAATAACACCACTACGAGACTTTGATTTTGAAAATCCATTTAAGTAGACAATTGACGATAAAATTCCTTTCAAAATACAAACAAACTAATTTCAAAGCTTGAAATTTATTATATTCTTTCTCTGTGTTTGAAAAATTGTTAAATATTTCATCTTTTTCTTTATTGAAAACTTTTCATTCTCGTTCTTTATTTCTGTAGGCTTATAACAGAGAGGAAACTATGGCAATCAGCAGCCAAGTCTGGAATTCGCAAAATCTAAAGTAAAGTATTATTAATATTCTGACAATAAATAGGCTTTGATTCAATCTTTTTCTGGGATCGCGATTGCTGGTGTGCCTTGTTCTCCAAATACCAATCGCAAATTTAAGGCCGAGTCAAGAAAGATAATAGTTTTTATTATTTAATAAAGTTTTGTTTTCACCTGGAGATTAAGGTTAGTAGAAGAGAATTGAGGAAGCTATGTAATGTATTTTCTTTGTCTGAAGCTGTCCAGTATCGCCCTTGCCCAGTATTTTCTAGTGACAATGTTTACGGTAAAATATATTTTAAGATTCTCAAATCAGCTAGATACATGGCATTTCGTTCTTTTGAGGCTTTTAATCAAATTCAATCCAGTCGCTTTCTCTGGGTCAATTTACAGTACCCGAGTAAGGCTAACTTGGGCCTTGATGCTGCAGTTCAAAAATAGTTTATAATTTGGCCTATTCAGCTTAAGAAAATTTGGCCTATTTTCGTTTGTTTTCATCCTATTCGGGCCTATTTTAGGAATGGTTCTGATGCTGCAGCACCAACAGCACCCACCTTAATTCGGCCCTGTCACTGCAGTAATTGCATCGATATAAACAATAAACATCAATATTATCGGTCAACTTTGTTTTCGTTGTAGACAAGTGATGGAAGAAATTGTCAAAGGAGGTAATGTGCGAAGGCCTGATATTCCTGCAGATTTGGATTCTTATTCACCAAACAGCCAGGTATGGCATCTTCTTCTGTAGTTTGGAATTCATTGCATTGATGGGCCTATCATTCCATTCTGAAGTTTGTTAATCATACGATTTGAGCTCTCTTAATCTCAGCAGCAGCTTTCTTTGGAAAAGTAAGGCCTCTTACTCCATGGCTGATGACCTCTAGGAAGGTCAAAGAAAACAGAAAGTTCAGAATACCCACCTAGATCATTCCTTTTTCATTATCCTTTGGAGAAGGGTCGAAGGCTCTAGCTCATCAACTGGAGGAAGGATGAACATCTTTCTTGACTCCAGCAGTAATCTTTCCCAAGAATTCCTTTCGTAGAATTACAAATATTGAGCATCCTTCATAAATAAACCATTATTCTTTCTGTTGATATTTCTGTTTTTATCTATTTTTGAAAGCTGAAATTTGTATTGAAAAGCAATATTTATACACTCAAGTTGCAGTTTTATCTTATTGATCCTAGGTCGAAGCAATCATCTCTATGTTTCCACCCGAAATAATTGAACATGGAAAAAAGGTTAACAGAGACATAATGGACCAACTAGACAGGGTGGCCAGGCGCGCGCAAACTTCTGCTCCCTGAATCATCTTTTTGCATTTCAACGTTTTTAGAGAGTTATTTTTCTTATAATCTAAATTTGCAAGTCACATTTTGATAGCTGTCTTTCTAAAAGTCGGGCAAGGTTTTGTCAGGGGGCTGTGTTTGACATTGAAGTGTTTTACTGATCTTTCTTCATCGAAATTAGGTAAAGCTCCAATCAGTCAGAGACTCAAGATACCCTATTACTAATCCCACCCTGCTCTCTTATTAAAGCTCTTTAAAGTTAAAGAAAGATAAAGGGCTTATGAGGATGTACAAATTGTTTTATACCCCTGCACAGTCTTTTAAGACGCCTAAAGGATCCCCAGTATCATTTTTCTTGGACCCCTCCTTGTGTAGAACTGACCCCCACCTTCATTCATATTTGTTCATTTTTCCAAAATGAAAGCTAGTGAAGTACACCCCCTTTGAAAATTTCATGACATGAGATCTTTAGATTTTAGATAAATATGTTTTCATATGCTAGGTAGTACCCTTATTAGCATTGATTTCATTTTGTTATTTAGATCATAATTTATTTCACAATATTGCATATTTTAAATTTCGAAAGAGGTTTTTATAGAAGATATTTGCACGTTCATTGGACGACTTTCAAATTTTTGCTACTGTTACACTGTGATAGAATGTATGTTGTCGTTCGAATAATGCGACTCAAAAAATGCTTCACGGCTGTGGGGTTAGAAAAAAAATCAGCAACGTGGATTAAAAGGTTAAACGATCTCTCACTACTCTCTTCTCATTACTCTAGACCTTTCTACTCTCTTCTCTATATCCTCTACTCTTTACTCTTTATTCTCCATTCTCCACTCTCCCTCTACTCTCTTCTCTCTTCTCTCTTCTCTCTTTTCCCTTCTCTCTTCTCTCTTCTCTCTTCTCTCTACTCTTCACTCTTCTCTCTTCTCTCTTCTCTCTTCTCTCTTCACTCTTCACTCTTCACTCTTCGCTCTTTGCTCTCCACTCTCTGCTCTCTACTCTCTTCTCTCTACTCTTCACTCTTCTCTCTTCTCTCTTCACTCTTCACTCTTCACTCTTCGCTCTTTGCTCTCCACTCTCTGCTCTCTACTCTCTTCTCTCTACTCTTCACTCTTCACTCTTCACTCTTCGCTCTTTGCTCTCCACTCTCTGCTCTCTACTCTCTTCTCTCTACTCTTCACTCTTCACTCTTCACTCTTCGCTCTTTGCTCTCCACTCTCTGCTCTCTACTCTCTTCTCTCTACTCTTCACTCTTCACTCTTCACTCTTCGCTCTTTGCTCTCCACTCTCTGCTCTCTACTCTCTTCTCTCTACTCTTCACTCTTCACTCTTCACTCTTCGCTCTTCGCTCTCCACTCTCTGCTCTCTACTCACTTCTCTTTTCTCGCTACACTTTACTCTCTACTCTTTATTCTCCACTCTCTACTTATTTCTCTCTATCCTTCACTTTCCATTCTCTACTAACTACTCTCTACTCACTTTTCTCTACCCTCTATTCTCTGCTTTCTATCCGCTACTCTCTATCCACTATTACCGCTACTCTGAGCTCCCTACTCTCCACTCTCTTTCTTTCAATTTTAATTATTTGTATATTGCCCTTAGCGTTTTGTCATAACTTTTCTAGCATGACGATAAGTACGATGCTAGATGTTGCTTTGTTGGCTTGGAATGGTTTGGCATTATACCTACTTTTGATCACATTTGATAGGGTGCCTCAACACTCAGGTCTACGCTTTTTCATTAGAATTATGCAGGAATGCAAACAGGGGCTAAGAAATGAAAGGGCACCCTCGCAACAAGTTCTGAAAAACGACAGCAAGGGGCATTATTGGTTGTGCCTCTACACCTATCAAGTTTTGTGACCAAAAGGGATAATTTGTATGCCCCCATCTATGACAGACAAGGTGAAGTTAGTTCAAATGATTCAAGATGCGAGGCAGTTGAATCTTTGGAAATCACATCGCAAACTAGAAATTATGAAAAGCGAAGGGAAGTCTTATTTCGAAAACCGTATGTATAAAATCTTATGTATATAAAGGAATCCATCCGATTGCTTGAGGTTCTTATTTGAATTTTGCATTTTTAATAGGAATAAGTAGTGAGCTGTATTGCTATAAATCTGGGTTAAAAATGATCATTATGAGTAATTAAAAAGACGTTTGATAGGAGAAGTGTTATCTGATTTGCAGAATTTTAAATATTACATGTTTCTGACATCACAATCCCTCTGTTCTTATATCTGTTAAAGTATGATAATTAAAATCACGTAGACGCAATCACTATGGGTCTATTTATCTTACGAAGGTTTTTTAGATGCATAATTTGGAAAATTTAAGCTGGTTGTTTCCCTCGCATATAGATTGCTTGAGTACACTGGAAGAGAAAAGAGAATTTTTGAGTTCACTTGTCTTGTTACCCAGGGTTGTGAATATGGCGGTTTTACTATTGGCATACGAAAATGGAAATATTGAGCATGGAGCAAGTACGTAACTTTGAACTTGATATTGACATCAATGTATCATTTGCTACAGATACCCGGAGAACCAGTATTTTATGCAACATCTGAAGTGTTAAGAAGAGGCATATCTTTAAATTATTTGTCTTGAAATATTTTTTCGAGGGAGCACGTTTATTTAATTTTTGTATGTTAATTGGGTGAGTCTAATTACAATTAGGCATGTGTAAGAGAGGGTACATTGTATTTTTGATGGGCAATGTGCTATCAATGATGATGATTATTATGACATTCAAAACTGCTTGCCACTAACAACAACAACAGCATTTTGCAGAGAACAATTTTTGGAACTTCTTCGTTTCATGTGCTCAGTAAAGATGAAGGACGGACAAAGCTCTCGTTCCGATTATGTGATTAGGGAAGCAAAAGAAAGAGCCCGACCAGGTATGAACGGAAAAAGTCTAATGTTTTTGTTAAAAGATCCTAGATTTACTATTTTCCTAGAGCAACGGTTTTCTTGCGTGACATTTTCAAGGTACCCGCAAATTTTTGATTTTAGAATAGAAGTAGGGTATCTATATTGCCTTGGTTTTGATTAACATTCTATAGTATTTCAATCTATGCAAGTTTTAGTATAAACTTTGAAGGAAGGAGCTTAAGTACGTAAAATATAATGTCATTTGGCAGGACAATAGCCAACGGAGGAATCACTGCTTTAAAATATGTCATGTGAAGAAATCAGCAGACAGAACGCAGAATTGTGTGTTTATGATTATATAATAAACTAAAGTGTTTTGTCGAAAGCTCAAAGCGTTCTTTTTTAGAAATAAATATTGTAACAGACTGAAGATAGTCATTATTAAAATATAGTTTTTTCACAAATCGTTTTGTAAAAAGGGGTGCGTTCTTTTTATTAGACTGGCTTAGAGTTACTGGATTCTCTTTTATGCAGAATTCCTCTAGCATCATATATCCTTTTATTTTAATTCAATCTTTAGCTAGTAAAATTTGCTTTACGTTTTTTTATGTAATCATGTTGTGTAATTTAAAATTGGTATACTGAACTGAAGTTTGTTGAATATAGTGTTATGATAAGATGAAGTAAAAAACCTGAAGATTTCAACCCCCATCAGATTGATAGCTATTTGCTAGATGGAATCTGAGATTGCAATTTATTTAAAACTGAAGCAATATATGTAAAACTGAAGCATTATATGTTTGCTTATAATCGACTGAAATGCAAAATTATTTGTAAGCAATCAAAGGCAAAATAATTTTTTAAGAATGGACTCTTTCAATAACAAATATATAATGGTAATGTAAGATATGTGTGATAAAGTAGGACACAATATGGTGTATTATGGCATGGTATGTATTCATAGGGTATAGTATGGTATGTGTTAGAAGGATTTGGTACCTACTTATCCCTAGGGTGCTGAAGGGTATGGTAGGGTATGGTACGATATGTCACAATTTCTCCATAGCTACACTAGCATCCAGCACCCTCTGTTTGATAAATGATGAAATCATTCTTATTTAAACATTCATTTTGACTGATGTATATTTTTTACTTATTTTTTAACCAATTTTTCATATTTGATGCCAAGAATGATTACATTCTAGAGCTCAAAGGTGATTTTGGCTGGACAAAGCATAATTTTATCTCTGACTTTGACATGTCCTTAGAAGACACAATTGCTAAAGATAATGTTCAAAGAGTAGATGTCAGACAAATATCACAAGATGAGTTTGTTGAAAAGTATGATATCCCCAAAGTTCCTGCTGTATTGACCCATGTACAGGACCATTGGCTGGCAAGAAAGAAATGGATCAAGGAGGTAATTCTCTTCACTGTAAATGTGGTATTGTACTGAAGACCATGGAGGTTTATTTTGAAAGCTGTACTTAATTGATAGATATTGCAAGAATATAATTATAGGCCCATAAATGCAAGTAGGCAAATAGGCTTAGATGCAATCACAGCCCAGTATCCCATTCCAGATATTCTTGTGTAAAATAGCTTCAAAGTATATTTACAACAGGTGTGGATCCAGAAATATTTTTAACTGTTGTACAAGACCATGTTCAGAAGCTTTTTGGGGACCACACCTCTAATTTTTTTGGAAAAAATTCCAATTTCTATGCTCAAAACTTGTTCGAAATATTGTTTGTCATCCAAAGAATTTTTTATTTAAAATGAAGTTCTGTAATGCATTTGATTAATTTTTTTTTGTAATAACATCAAAACAATTGTTATACCCTCAGAATATCAAAATTCAATACTTGTGTCTCTAAAAGTATTGGATGCCATGATTCTGTCCATATTTAGGTTTCCAAATATCCTTTCTCTCTAGGAAACTACCTCAAGAGGAGTAGCTTAAAACCTTTACTTCTCGGCCAAGGTTTTCAAACAATGGCTAAACTGGTTGGGTCTCAAAACAATGATGAAATGATGTCAGTGCAACCCATTAATCTTATGCGACTGGCACACCTTGTTTTTTATGATTTATGCAACCAGATAAACAGAGGAGATGACAAATGAGAATTTTCTTTTTAAGCAACTCAATTCTTGTACTTGTTTAGGCATACCTAGGGTTGCCAGTAGAAAAAAGTTGGCGACAAAGCTTTCCTTCAAGCTGCTGTCACGCTGGTTGTTTGCAATAATAAAGAAAATTCACAATTTGTTTAAAATTGACTCAGTTACAGAAATTCACATGAACATATTTCAATTTTTTCAATTTCTGACTGTCACCTTTGCCTTCTGTATAAGAGTCTAGATCCGTGCCAATGCAAAATTGTAGATTAATATGTTGAAAACATAGATGTAAACCACTGAAAGTTCACAGAAGGGCCTAATAACCTGTTTTCTTCCAGCAACTTTGTGGTCCAGAGTGGATGACAGTTTTAAAATAAATATGGGGAGGGTCAAGGCCAAGTCGATTAACTGCTTAACCTAATATGGGGATGTTGAATTAATCAAATTAATCTAAGAATTAATCAAATAAGGAATAGGGATTCTTCCTAAGCATGAGCAGAAAAGAATAAAACAGTCCTTTTTACACTTAGCCTCCAAACTTGTTTTAGGCAAGGGGCAACTTGTTTTCAAATCTGAATAACATGGTGAAATATAAAAGATTCTGTTTACACTTAAACATCTCACAGTTCTGATGAAATTTATAGTTTTGTTTATATTCAAAAATAATATGTAAGCCAACAAAGGTTGAAGTTTATTCTAAATTCTTGATTCAAATCTTTTTACGTATGTGCATAAAAGTAAATTTATTCAGAGTCCTTATAAACCTAGTTCTGAAGAAACCATGAATCAAGCTTATATGTTTTATTTTTTAGAGACTTGTAAAGAAATATAGAAACCAAAAGTTCAAGGTAGGGGAGGACAATGATGGCTACTCAGTGAAAATGAAAATGAAATATTATTTGGATTACGTTCGGATGCAAAGAGATGATAGTCCTCTCTATATATTTGATGGATCTTTTGGAGAGGTATGTTGCTATCTTGAAATTATTTCAGGAGTCAAACTAAGGGATTTTAATGAATCTTTGAAAAATGAAGCAAAATTTCTTCCACCTTAGAGACCACAATCCCAGATAAAATTGTTGAGACAAAATGCAATTTTGAAATTTTCTATCATTGTGTCGCCTCTGTAAATTCAAATCCCCCCCTTTCCCCGAATCAATGTTGGATTTGTAGTTCTATCATTTCTCCTTCAAAATCATGCATTCAACATTGAGTTGGCAGAGGAGTGAAAGTTATTTTTCAAAGGAAGAGAAAATATCAGCTTTCCTTGAAAAATCTCAACTATTTTTGCCTGGGATTGATCCCAGACATAATTGTTGAGACAAAATGTCATTTTAGCAATTTTCTACTTTACGCTGTTCCTGTAAATTCAAATCCCCCTCCCCCCGAATCAATATTGGATTTGTAGTTCTATAATTTCTCTTTTAAAATCATGCATTCAACATTGAATTGGGGGAGGGGGAAAGTTTGAAGGAAAAAGAAAATATAAACTTTCCTTGAAAAGTCTCAATTATTTTCATCTGGGATTGTAGAAAGTTAGTTGGCACCTATGGAATTAAAATGGAGATCCTTAGACACTTCCATGATGGAGTTAGAGGTTCTGGGGCTATTTGGATCATCCCAGTGGGATGCAGGTAGATCCTCAGAAGCCAAAGTTATTTTAGAGCCAAGTATACTCAATATTTTGAAATAAGTATGTGCAATAGCGAAAAGTTGGGAAGAATAGATAATGTGAGATTTCAAAAAAGTTAATCTATCATTTCAAGTATCTGAAAGTTTGACTACGATAATATACAACGTGATACAATAAAATGAGATACGTACTGCACTATATAGTACAGTGCAGTACCGTACGGTACGGTATGGTATGGTACATTACGGTACGGTACGGTACAATACAGTACAGTATTGTATCTTATTGTATTGTATCACATTGTATAGTAATCCTTTCATTTATTGTCATCACCTAATTGTAATCCTCTTCCTGTGCAGCATCCAAAGAAAAAGAAGATTCTAGAAGACTACGAAGTTCCAAGATTCTTTGTAGACGATTTGTTTCGATATGCTGGAGAAAAGAGGCGCCCTCCTTATAGGTAATTTATTCTGCTTGTTTTCTCTTTTTAGAAAGTATGACATAAGTGTTGAATAAATATACTTTTTCTTCTTGGCCAAGGTAAATCACATCAACACAATTTTTAGACATCAGTCTTGTGTGGAACGCAACATTTAACACAAAAGTTTCCTGTGTTTATTCAGCCCCTGTTTTTCCTTATCGGTTGAAGAAGCTAAATAGTGCATAATAGACAGTTGATGTAAGCCTTCAATCTTCATTGAAATTGTGAACGTTCCAGTATTCTGGTTAACTTAAGTTAATGTTGCACTTTATTTTGTTAATTATGCATGTAGCTCGGTTGATGCAATTTTCCATTAGATGGTTCGTAATGGGTCCAGCTCGATCAGGAACCGGAATCCATATAGACCCACTTGGAACAAGTGCTTGGAATGCTCTTGTATCTGGTCACAAACGATGGGCCTTGCTTCCTTCACATACACCAAAGGAGTTAGTTAAAGTTAAAAGAAACGAAGGGGGAGACCAGTCTGATGAAGCTGTCATTTGGTTTCAAACAATCTACCCTAAAACTCAGTTACCCACGTGGCCTGCTGATTGTAAACCGGTGAGTACGGAAATGCAATGCGGAATGCTTGGGATACATTCCGAGTTTTCAATACCGAATATTTGGGGAAAGATGGTCAAACTTGATTTCAGGATAGAATAGTCTGTCCAAAGTATCTCTGGTTTGTAAGAAAGAAGTCTTCCTTTCTTAACGCGGATTCTTAAACGCCTTTCTTTCTTTCAAGTCCTTATGTACAAACAAATTTCCCTACAACTTTTGCTGTTGTCTGATATCTTATGTTCTGAAAGGTTCTGGACGAAAGTGCTTCATTATTTTGCGCTATGCTTTCGCTTTTTTCTGCCTTATTTTTTAGATCGGTCGTTTATTAAATCTTTCGTTTGCAATTTTAGTTAGAAATATTACAGAAACCCGGTGAAACAGTGTTTGTCCCTGGTGGATGGTGGCACGTGGTAATGAATATGGATGACACCTGCGCAGTGACGCAAAATTTTTGCTCAGTGGCTAGCTTTCCTATTGTTTGGCACAAGACGGTTCGGTAAGAGCCCATTCTAGTTTTTATATTCATCCCTAATTCCTGTTGGTTTTGGTATGAAATCCAGGGACGACCCTAGGGAAGGGCTGGGGAACTATATCCTCTTGGTACGAGCATTTTAGTACCTCGTCAGAAGATAGATTCTATCTTTTGGAAATAATTGTTTTTCCAGCGATAAGCTGTTTCAAAAAACCGTTTATCTTCGCTATTTCAGGGGAAGACCAAAGCTGTCAAAAAAGTGGTACAAAGTTCTTAAGGTGAGTCTGATTTTTTTAAAATACTTAAGGCAAATAATGCAAGGTATCAAAATGATTTCAGCACCCTTTTTGTCTAAACCGGTAGATATCGACCAATCATCGGTATATATCGGTTTATATTGGCCAATTATCGGTAGGTATTGGTAGGTATCGGTAAGTATCGGAAGGTATCGGAAGGTATCGGTATATATCGGTAGGTATCGGTAGGTATCGACCAATTAACTTTTCAACTAAAAAGATAAAAAACGATATCAAAATATCAAATATTGTCAATAAACTTCCTTGCTTCGATCATCAGTCCTTGTAAATGAGAAAAGTATTTGCTAATCTATTAATCGGCAGAAAGATTACGTGTTTTCTCATCCTTATACAGAAGTTTGATATGTCCTGTACGGTGATTTGACGACAGAAGAAATGAAAAATAATTGGATTTGATAACATTTAAAGCTTGAAGCAATAATTATGATAGAAACATTAGGAATCTAGAGTGAGTCATTAACCGAGATTTCATAATTACAAAACAGACATCTGAGGTGATCTTTTTGAGGGGCAAACCGTATCATGGAAACTCATGTATTTTTGTTGAAAAACTTCATCGGAAAGAACTCTCGTCATTTCTTTATCGAAATATTGTACATTTTGCAAGGATGAATTTCCCTTCGATTCTTTCATTGTCATTAATTTGTTTTAATTGATTAAGTCTTGCAAAATCTTTCCCCTACCTGTGTAACATAAATGTTTAAGAATGAAAGGAAACCTTGCCAAATGATCATTCAAAGTAACAATTTCTACTGGAATAAATGAACCGAGCAATATTCCCGTACGATACATTCAGCACAAGATACACAACTTGTTAGGATTCCAAATAATCGATTTCTGAATGTTATCCATAATCCATTCTCAAATCTCATTCAATTCCAATTCCATATACGCACTCATGATCAACCCAACAATCCAAAATATATCTTTCAACCTTTTAAATTGTTTGATTAAAAGAATGCAGGCAAATTGAGTTTATTCTCATTTCGTCATTTGAATGTTTCACTTGTAAATCCTGATTTAAGACTTTTGAAATTCTACTTGGTGATTAAGTTAATCCATCGTAAAAATGGACATTCATTTGGAATACTCGAATTAATTTCAGTTTTTTCAAGTAGTTTTAATTTTGTGAAAATTGCTGTGGTCAATAATAAGTTTATAAGATAATAAGTTTTTTGTATAAATAGACCTTTTCTTGCCAATATATGTAAATCTATGCCATTCTTTGCAAATCTATGCCAATCTTTGCAAATCTATGCAAATTTATGCCAATTTTCATACTAATCTTAAATATATTCTTCCAGAAACATCGACCAGAAATTGCCAAGGTTGCCGATTCGGTTGACATAAAGGAAGACACGGGGGTCGCATCTGATTCAAGTTCATCGTGCTCAAGTAGCTCCTCCTCGTCGTCATCTTCTGATGAAAGCTCGGGAACAGAAAGCGAGTCAGATTCCGATAGCGAGGAAGAGAGGCATCGGGATAAACATGATAATCGAGCTAAGAGGCGAGTTATGCTATAACGATATGTTCCCAGTAATGAAGTTGAAAACGGGTTCAGATGGGAAGCCATCCAATAATTAGAGGCTTAAAAACCTAATGTCTTGTTTTCGGGTCATTTATTAGGCCAAGTAACACTTTCAACTTTCATTCTTTGCATCGAATGGCGATTTGCTAGAGTAAGTTACATTTTAGAAGTTCTCAAGAGGTTCTCTGCTATGTCTGAATTTGTAATGTACACACGACACCGGGGCAAATTATACATCTCTCTTAAACCGGCAGTCTCGTTTCTGTGCTGAGGCAGGAGGCAGGTTAGACTCCTTCATATAAACGATTGCCTTGCTGAGCTATCACCAGAATTGGCTATGGGCATGTAAAGGGTCGTGTGGAATGTCAAAAGCACTATTTTCTTCTTCTCCCTTATAACCTGCATCCATGAAAGACGAATCACCCAGAGGGATTTGCATTGTCCCTAGAGACGAGCAGCGGGCTTATAGATATGCACTTGTTTCAGAACTGAGAAAACTTCTTCGAATTGAAGAAAAATTTTTAGACTGCAGCTGACGTCGCTTTTTATTAGTTTAATTAGCGTGATTCAGTCCTGCTTATTAATAACGCCTCTTGCCACCTGCTTTAATTTGAAACGACATGTCCTATTCAGTTGCGGTTCCACAGTGACGCCCATTTTTATGCTGTTTATTAGGCATGGTGGCTTTTGGAATTAATACTCTGAATTCAAGGCCTGTTCGGTTTAAGTTATGAACCGAATAAACCTGGAGACGTTTGACTCAAGGACATTGTTTGCCTGCTGGGGCAGTCGTGGGTTATCAGGGATGTAATAAGTAACTCTCTTTTGGGCGGGCTAATATCTCGCAGAGGCAATGGAGGGGTTCTAATCTAGCATCCTAAATATAATCAAAGTGATTATTCCTAGGCCTAATGTCAGGAGCATTTCATAGAATCCTTATGATGTTTGAACCTCGGGAATGGGAATCTAGCTATTGTAATCCTTGTTTCTGATACGGCTAGTGGGTTAATGCCTCTAATTTAGGAAGTTAGTACTAGGATAAACCAAATAATTAACTTCGCAAGCTTGTTGTTTCTCAATTATTTAGAGAGCTACTTTCCTTTAGTTAGTTAGTTAGTTAGTTAGTTAGTTAGTTAGTTAGTTAGTTAGTTAGTTAGTTAGTTAGTTAGTTAGTTAGTTAGTTAGTTAGTTAGTTAGTTAGTTAGTTAGTTAGTTAGTTAGTTAATTGGTTATTTATTTACTGTTTTCTCTTCATCTCAATGAATAACCATACATAATGCATCAAATATGAAAAGTGTTGTGAAAGATGTTTTTATTCTGTTGAACTGAATAATGAATTAAATTGTTTTTTTAATTTCATAGACGAAAGATCGATGAAAGCTAGAATCTGAAAAGATGAAAGATACATCTTGGAACTCCTTCGTGTCTGCTGGTGTCAAAACAAAAGCAAGCTTCTTGGAGTTCAGGTTTTTGTTGGTATAGAACCTACCTTGGTTACAGACTCAGAATTGTCAGTTTCGTTAAAGTCTTTAACTAGATTTTTTATATCAAGTAAACAGAGAAACACTTCTTAGAATGATATTGTCATTAAGGCGAAAAGAATTTCCGTTTTGGATTGTACTAGTTATTTATATATTCATTTTGCCTTACAAACTTGTGTGTTTTCTGTTTGTCATCTTGTTTTGAACAACTCCTAAGTCTTGAATCAATCACGAGCTGAAGGGTTCTTGTTGCTAGAAAACGTGGCTAGGGTAAAAACCCCAATCGTCTCCAAAAATAGAAAATAACTGATATTGGGACTCTAAATACTTGAATATAAATAGGAAAAACTTGGATATAGGAAATGAAAATAGGAAATAGAAATTACAACCAATAAAATCACACAAGTTTAAAAAACATCATTTCTTATATTCACACTTCATCCCGACCTAAAAATGTTTCGATAAGTTTCGATAAAATCTATACCTTTGAAAAATTGTCCTTCCACTAAGTCGAAAATAAAGAAGAAACCCGCTTATCTCTTTCACATGTAGAAAAGATTTAAAAACAGATAATCTTATATATAACATTAACTCTTTTTTAAGAAAGGTTAGAGCTCGAGCACATCGTCGTGAACTTAGATATTAAGTTCAAATACTTGTGCTCAAGTTGTCACTGGCCTGCTATAAGTACAGTGTACTTTCATGAGGGGAGTGTATTTTGAGCTCGAAGGCGCTTAATAAATATGCTATGCTGCTAAAGGAAGGCATTGCTTAGGCAGCTATAGTGTTCATTAGGTTTTGGGCTTTCGTGTCCCTTTATTTTTGAAGTTCAGAAACAATACTCAAAACTACCGAATCAAAAATGCAAAGTTTTAAAGGAAAGGTACTTTCGTCTGTAAAGCCAATCGTAGTTTATCCCCGGCATCCTTGCATGATGTATTCCTTGATTAACCTAAACTTTGAATCGTTTAATTTTTTCATCAAGAATGCAAAACTTTTGACATTGTTACATTGCTACGATAGATGCATCATTTGCAATCATGCTCTTTTGCAAGACCAAATAGGTAAAAGGTAAAAAATCTTATTTGAAAACTCTCAAATTGATGTTACAATGAGAGGGTTGCATTACAAATTTGTCCAACCGTTATATGAATTTCAATAAATTCCCAGTCGTAGCAACAGAAAAAATAACATTGGAATACAAACGCAATTTTTGCCACAACCTAAAGTTTTACATGAATCTTTTAGTCCCAAAGAATTCTTGCTGAAATTTTCACTGTAAGCTCGAAAAACTTAACTTCAAGAGTGCGGACTCATGGTAGAGACGGGGCTAACAATTTTGTAGGCTTTTATCAGCTCTCTGATAATCCAAATTTGCATCAAAAATTGCAGAATGAATGAATTATGACTATATGTTTAGGAGGCATTTTACTCAATTTTTTCATATGCTATCCTAGAAATACTAGTTCCATATAATTGATAAAAAACAACTACCGCGTTTCCTCTAATGAATGCCGCTCTCTACTGAACGCCGAAAGTAATGAATCGCTTATACACTTACTATTCGAAAGCTATTAAAGTTGTTTTGTAATTGAGACGAAGGCTCTCGCAAAGAGAGGGATGTTGGCATTCCTTGACATTTCCATAACATGAACTTCAAAAAATTTTCACACAATCTTTATCATGTGTTTTTTGGAAAAGAAAACGTTGTTTAAAGTCTGTTTTTATCTTTTTCATCGCACTTTTCTTGTCATTTTTCATTTTTCAAACTTTTCGTTGTGTATTAAACAAAGCCCTCTGATAAACGTCGCCCTCTATTGAACGCCGCATCCAAAATTTGGATTTTGTAATAAACGCCGCGGCGTTCTTTAAAAAATTCGGCATAATCAGGGATGCCGGAAAGACCAAGGGGCAAGGGGGGCAGACTTGAGTAAAAGGGCATTCCAAAGATAACTCCCAGCTTTTACTTATTCCTTCTACTAACTGCCATTTTATTTCAATCTTCTGTAGATATCTTTGGAAGTAGAAAATTGGCTCCTAACTTTTGAAATAAGGATTTATTTTACAAGTTTTGAGAAATGTCGTCATGAATACAATTGGCCGGCTCCAAGGGCACATTAATGAGAAGGGCACTCTTGCCCCTCCTATCAAAAGGCAACAGAGACGGTTGAACCCACGCGCCCCCTTCTTTGGCGTCCCTGGGATGATTTTAGTTCGAAGAAAATTATTCGAACGTCAGTTTCCAATCACCCTTGGATCGTTAAACACAGCCTCGTTTTCGACTTTTAAGGAATTACAAATTTGCATTTTTGCAAAATAAATGAGCGGGTCTTGCGTTGCTTGAGACTGCAGTAAAGCTAGAGCCTAATTTTGACCCCTTGAAGGATTCAAGATACTTGAGACAGGGAGACAGATGTAAACAACAGATGAAGAATCATATCTGTAGCTGTTTTTTCGTTCAGAAAGATTTAGCGCATCAAGTGGATTCCTCAAGTGGGCTAGGCCATTCAAACCGGCTGGCAGGAAAAGGTTGAGAGCACTTGCTTTTTCGCTGAAAATAATTAGCCCAGATCCTAGCTGAAATTTGCAGAAAAGTACAAGTAGTAAAAAGATTCAGATATGTGGAAAAATAGAGTAATTTCTTGGCGACGCAGGGGTGTTATCTTCAAAAACTGAATTTTGGAAGACAGGTTGTTGGGAGCTCCGGGCGACGGGGATTTCGAGTGTAAATATCGCGCTGTGGATGTATTTCTGATACCTTTGACAAAAATTGGCAAAAATGACTCTTATAACAGAGAAGGACGATTCCTCAGTACGAGTGGCGCTGAGGTATGTAATTTTTTTTATTTGCGATATCTAATTGTTTTTGTTTTAAATGCTCCCATCATCAACGGTGTAAGCCAGGTTGAAGACAGACAGCAAAATTGAATATTAATAACTTTTATTGTTCGGAAAATAATTCTGTTTTAAAGATAATTTAAGCGAATTTATTGACCTCGCCGTCACATTTTGCGTAGCAGCGTGGTCATATTTTGATTTTTGAATGTACCTTACCTAGTAGGTGTGGTGATTATCGCCTTAATTTAAAAATCATGGTCACTTGATTTTTTCGATTTTTGCCTTATCTTTTCAACAATCTTTTGTGGAGAAACTCAGATAAATCAATTTGCCTGTTGTTTCATTTCATGGTCATGGTTTCCTAACCAAGTCCAATTTAACCTTTATAGAAAAATTGTTCCCACAGTTACAACATCATGCTCCAATGAACGTGTTTGTGCCCTTTCTTTTGAAACACAAAAGATTCTTTAATGCAGCATATGAGATATATTTCAAAAGATCTTTTTAATATCTACCTAGCAACTGTTTGTAGGCTTGTTACCTTTGTGAAAATAAGAATACAGAGAATTATTCAATTTGTAATATGATAAGAAAACATTACAAGATTTTGTATGAGAACTGAGTCTAAAAGACTAAAAGTGGTTAGTTTTTGATGGGCCATGTCAAAAATGTTTTATAAAACAATTTTTTATCGTCTTTTAATGCATTAAAAGTCTCATTAATGTACTCTAAATCCATCAATTGGTTCCTCCTTGTTTAAAAAAAATTGAAAAAACACATACGCTGGAAGTGGTGATTTTTATAAACCTCCTCCTTTGAATAAACTTGAACAAGCCCATAACCTGACAGACCATTTTCACATGACATAAGCCATGATGATTGTCATGTACAACATAAAATAAACTTGTTTTAACTGACCATTTTTGCAATGTTGTTTGTCATATTTACTTGGAAAATGTTCCATATCTCAAAGTGAATTTGAAAGTTTTGAGCCTTGGAGGGCTAGGTTTGTCTAAAATATTGGGCTTCAAAATTGAGGAATTATCTAAATCAAGGTATATAGGTTTATCTAAAAAATTGAGGTATTTGGAAATGGCTACAAAACAAAGGTGTTGAATTTCCTGATGATCAAGATCTTACCAAGAACAGGTAGGAATTCAGAGGGGTTAAGAGCTTTTATCTCTTTGTTTGGAGCAAAAACCTGTTTGAAGAGGAACATAATAGTTTTGAGTATATATTTGAAATTTTGAAGTATTTGTCATCATATGAGTTTCATTCAAGGTGATAAGCTATAGTCAGTAAGGCAGCTGTGTAGAAATGTTCTCCAGGGTCTAATAGCAATTAGGCAAATTGATCATGAATGCAGCAACAAGTTAAGATTGTTGAATAATCTTTCAGTAGCAAGATAAGGATATGATACTTGAAAAGGGCTCAAAAACATTATAATACTTAATAAAGTAAAGGTAAATCTCTTTGGGAGAGGGGGGGGGGGTGAGTTGGTACACAAGAGAGAACTTCAATGTCTGAAATTCCCTTTTACTTCTCATGGTAAAAGTTGTAAAGTTGAATCTCAAGTACAGGTTATAAAAGTACAGACAGGAGTTTTAGAGAGATATGTACTTTTAGACAGAAATCCCTTTGTATCAATAACATTTGGTCATATTTGCTTCTTTGCCAGATGTTTTGAGGTATATTATTATCAAGTTTATGTAAAGGGATAAGCGACACAAATCCCCTTGTTTTGAAAAAGTACCTCTTTTCGACAATTTTAATGCATTGTTTTGAACCATTACTTCCATCAAATCAACCACCATCGACCCTCTGCAAAATTTTATATCATATTTATTATGTCATATTTATTATATTGTATTCATGCTGCTAACATTTTTGTCATCTTACTGGTGTTTTGTACTGGATGAGATGTAATCCTAATGCAATGTTTCCACTTTTGTGTGCCATTGTGTGAATTAATAGGTTCTCTCTATAACATGCATTTACATTATTCGTGTATCCCTTGTGCAGGGTGAGGCCACAAAGTGCTGCTGAAAAAATTGACATGTGTCGAGTATGTACATCTGTGATGGACGACAGTCCACAGATTGTTCTTGGCAAAGATAAGGCATTCACATACGACTATGTTTTTGATACAACTTCACACCAAGAAGAGATTTTTAAAAATGTATCAAGGGAACTCATTGACGGGTATGCTTATTTTATCTTTTATGAAATTGTTCATTTGTGTTTATGTTCACTGTTATGAATGATGTTACTTACTGATTATCATAGCAAATATTTGATGACTTATAAAGAGGTATGTAACCTCCTATTAATTAGAATGATGAATTTACAGGAGGGTGCACAGGCTCAGGCTATGTTTATTATAAAGATAAATTATTACACATGTATATATGTAGATTGTATGGATCAAATTTTCATCAATCCTTGTAAAATATAGGTCTTTCAAATCTTTGTTAATGTGTTATACCCGTAGCTAACTTTTCCCATCATTTGACCTGTCTATAATACTAGCCCTAGGCATTTTTTTGATCCCTTTTGAAGTTAGTTGGCGATAAGATAATCTATGTTATTGGCATACAGAACTAAAAATAACACTTTTCATGCTAGCAACATCCATTGCTCACACATGGAGTAGGTCACAGAAAGCCAACATTGGATGTAACCAGAGGCTTGCTTTTATGTTGGCTGTATCGATCTAGATTAAGATGGTTACAAGCAGATAAAATATAGATTTATAGCTGCTTTTCAGTAAAACATTAACAAATTTAAAAGTTATAGTATTATTTCTTTTATATTTTGTAATACATAATTTATGGCTTGACTTTTTTTGAAAATGCACAATAGAAAATTGATGCTTTCCTTTCCAAAAAATAGTATATTCGTTGTATCAGTGTTTAGAAAAGTTTGTTCTGTTTTGATTTCGTCCATTGTGTTATAATATGGTAGATTTCACATTTTGCCAGTGGTATTATTTTCAAAATTACTTATTTTAATCAGAATTTTGTGTTAAATGAAAAAGTAGAATATATAGCAAGCTCAAAAAGCTGCTAATAATATCCCTGCGTAATGTTTGGAATAAGTATTCACTGATCTTACCAGTCCAGGATTTTTTAGGCTCAGATATTAATATTTAATCTGATATCTTAATACTAATATGCTAATACATATCTACCAGTTTTAAATTCAAAGTGGTTCATTTTTCAGCTGTTTTGATGGATACAACGCAACAATATTGGCATATGGACAGGTAAAATTAGCAAATTATATTTGACCCAACACCTAAATCTTTTTTCTTTGTTAAATTATTCATTCAGATATGATGAATACTCTCAAATTTGTTTGTCCAAAAGCTAAGCATGAAATTTTAATCAAGGAAAAGTTAACTTAATGAGAGTTCTGCATCTGGGGTTGTTTAATCCTGAGAAATCACCAGTGGCATATTTGTAGCTAAAAATATTACAATTATCTTTATTTCTAACTTTTGTATCTTCAATCATTTGATAGAAAAATATCACATTCTTTAAATACTAATGCTGCGTTTTCATACAACAACATGTCTTAAAGAGTTCGTTTATGCCAACGTTTTTAGGATAATGTGAAGATTTGTATAATTTTTGGGAGGCGAGGCTGTGTTATCCTGGTGATGATACAGAGAAAAACCCGTAGATACGGACTAAATAATGTGGTAGGAGGAAAACTGGCCAATCAAGTCTACACATTTCTCGTGTATATATTCCGCGTAACATATTCCTGTTTTATGTCACCAGTGAAATCACTAAGCTGTTTGTATGGGTGCTTCTTCTGTTTTTTTCTAACACAATTTCAAATAACGAGAAACTAAAGAAAATTTGCCTAGAAATGCATTTTTCAAGTTGAGTTAAAAGACTAAAGATATTTTCTATACTATATTACTTTTGTTAGACTGGTTCTGGAAAAACGTATACTATGGGAACATCATTTGATATGAATAACAGTCTAGGCCCGGAGCAAGTTGGCATCATTCCACGTGCGATGAAACACCTTTTTGATGGCATTCAGCGGTTGAAAAAAGAGGCAGTTGAGAAAAACGTTGCTCCCCCAGAATTCAAAGTTCAGTGTCAGTTCATAGAGGTAAATCATCTTTAATCATTCTGGGCAGATTGTTTTTAAATTTCTAGCTTCTACCAGACAAGAAGGACAGGGACTAGACAATCTGTTTACAGATCGATCAGGTCATTTACATAAGACCCAAACTGAGACACATTCCGACTTGAAATTTCAAACCGGTCTGAAATTTTACGAGGTCTACTTATATGTGTTGCCTGCACTTGGTGACGTCAAACAGGTATGAGTCGAGGGATAAAAGATAAATGCGCATGCGTCTTTTCATGCAAACAAGTGTTGACGAAAAATTAGCACCAAATTCACAACAACAGAGAATTTTATCAATTTTCTAAGTGAAATTTTCGTTAAAAGTTGCGTGTTCTACTATGGGATCAAATTTTTGCTGTTTCTGCTTTTTCCAAAAATAGCCTCTGTTCTCCCCGATCCCCTAAAGAGAACTAAGACCGACCCGAATTTAAATTCTCCCCCTCATGTAATGATAATAATAATAAACTTCTTATTTACAGTTGGTATGAACTAATGATAGCTCGTACTCTTTAGAAAAGTGAGCTAATAAAAACCAACTATTCAACCTGAATACACCAAAACATAATTTTCATAATAGACGGCATAATTGGCAATTGCATCCATCATCAGTTCATGCTCTTTTTTGCAAAAGAAAGCTATCGTTTCGCTGCTCTTTATCACATCTGGTATGCTGTGCCAGAGTATGCTGCCCCTAAAACATCAGGACTATATGCAAACAGACGCGAGATTATAATGGCAATTGAACAGGCACCAATTGAACATTTGCTTTGAATTTTCGACCAGATTGAAAACATAATGTAAAGGCCCTTGAAGAATTTAAACTTCTTCTTATGGATTTATGGTAGTTGATGGTCACCAAATCTTTGTTGTTATGATAGAGCACACAAACGAGTTAACGGGAGATATTCCAAGGAAACGTTGAATCTTCTTTAATGTTTAATGTCTTTAATCTAAAAAAGGGCGAATCCTGTGTGTAGTTTGCACAAAGATTTCATGCATCATATCTTTCGCTATTATACAATTTCAACTGATAAGAAACTGTTGTCTAGACAGATTTCCAAAGGAATTTATCGTGTTGGTTTGAATGTTTATATGGTGCATGTCTAGGCCAGAAATATGCCAAATCGTCTTCCATTATCGCCGTTTATGCTTGGTAGACTGCTATTAGAACCGCAGAAAATCGGTCGATTGTAGCATGGCATAGAATGCTCCTTTCTTTAATAAAATGTCTCACTCGTTCATTGGTCATGTAACCAATTATTATTCACTGGATGCATGAATTTCCAGAACATTGATTTGAAATTATTATTATTATAACGAGGGGTTTGGGCCTGGTTTCAAAAAGTTAAGGTCGTAAGAAATCTATATATATAAACTTGATTGCATTGAATGCTTTTGAAGCAGAAAAAACCTAACTGCTCCATTTATTGAATACTCTCATCCTCGTACGATTGTAAATGTTGTAATAATGAAAACATAATGAAGATATCCTAGAAAAATTTTCATTATATATCATATTGTCTTTAATTTTTATTTCAGTTGTATAATGAGGAAATAGTTGATCTGCTTGATATCGAAAACAAAGGAAGAAAAGTGGTGAAAATTCACGAGGATGTAAACAGCAATATTTACACAACTGGGGTTGTGATGCGAAATGTCACGTCTGAAAAAGATGTAAGAGAAGTCCTTTATTTGTTATTTGATAGATCCGTTGTTCCGAAACATGTTTTAAGCAGACCCTTTCTGCCTATTCACCCCTAGACTCCTAGGGTTTCTTTCCGCAATAGATTATTTTTCATTGCGTTCTGGCCAATATATTCTTTATGCTATAATCAATATTAACCGTTTTATACGTTGCAAAAAGCCTCAGTACTTCTTATATCTTGGTAGGTTCACAGCAATCGATGCTCGATTAAAAGACTTTAAAAGATAACATGATTTGTACTCTCATATATTTACCATACAATAAAACGTAATCCTAAAGAGGGTAAATTCTTCGTTGCTGAATTTATATCTAGGTTAAAAGATATTGCATTAGAAAATCGACTCATAATTTCCAAAATGAACTGTTCATTTGAAAAGGTATATCAGAATGGCACTTCTTTTTGTTGTCACTGATGATTGTTGTCGCATAATCTTTCTTGAATACGTTTCCTCGTGTCCAGCGCAGTGTTTACAGCATCGATTTTGCAACATGCCTGTTAACATTCGTTTTCCTTCTTTGCTTATAGATAATGAAAGTGTTAGAAGAAGGGGCTCTTTCACGGACCACGGCAAGCACCAACATGAACGCAACGTCGTCTCGTTCCCATGCAATATTTACAGTCCATTTGAAGCATCACAGAATGGCACAGGTACGTAGCAGTGTCGCGATGTGTTGCTTGTTGACATTAAGTGTATTTAAAGAACCTCTACAAAGTCAAATACTTGAAGATGGCAACGGGTTTTCAAAGAAATTATCGTTTTTATGGTCCCAGGCTCTATGCATGCAGCTCTTCTTTTATTTTCACAAGAATATGTTACACCCGTTGTCCATTAAACAATTTAAAGATGTTGTCAGTGGAAACTGCCCCAGGATTTGCATGTCATGTGGGATGGACAAAAGGAGGGGGTTAACGATCTGCTTCAAACCACTGGTTCTACTTCCTAAGCCGTAAATGTATTCATTCATTCACGCATTCTACATCCAAGCGAGGGTTTGAACGGAGTCGTCACACCCCTGCCTTGTACCTATTGTTTCCTTCCATAATTGCTACCTCTCTGTCATTTGGTCCTTTACTGCATCCACCTTATGTTTTTATCAATTTCGTACATTTTTTTGATATTACCTATTTTATTATGTTTTTGCCTTTAAACCCCCATAATTCAACTTGGAAATTATCCTTATTTTTCATCGTTGAACATCCTTATTTTTAAGAAAGAACAGCCCACTTGTTCTGAAATGTGCAAACTTGGTTTCTTTATTGGAACCTCTATGAGCTTCTCATCTGTCACTATCTTCAAACAATTTGAATTAGAAAAAACGTCCTTCTTTGACTCACATTAGATTGGGGGTTTGATTTGTTTTATTTCTTTAGGTTGAGGCGGCAGATGGAGAGGGTGATGAGAATGGCCAAACTGAAGAATTCGAGACCTTGTCAGCCAAATTCAACTTCGTTGATCTGGCAGGGTCGGAGAGGTTAAAACGAACAGGAGCGACTGGCGATAGAGCGAAGGAAGGGATTTCCATCAATCAAGGTTTGGTAAGTGAATAACATTTTATTGTCAACAGTTTCATTTGGTAACAACATATTCGTTTTGGCTTTATAAGTAAAGACTTATGCACAGTTCTTCAGAGCAACAGTGGCTGTTAGCTTAATTGCTGAGCTTAGAAACACTGCGTATTACCTCTCTGTTAAACAGACCTACTATACTGTACTTCAAACAAATTGATTCTAGCTGCCTTTGGGTGTAGCAGCATTTTTGCAAGCTGTCGATTTTTGATTTGAGAAAAATCAGGCAGTTATAATTGTATTTGCAACGAGCTGTTATGATAAACGGAGCCTGGTGCTCATTGTGATCTCCAGTTACTATGATATCGGCATATGTTTTCTCAACTAGCAACTCTGTATTTGCCAACGCTTCTAAAAAGTTGTGCTTATACCCAAGCGAAGGTAAACTATTCCCAAAACGGCGCTTTTGGTGTCGCCTTCTATCCATCACAATCATAATTCTGCTTTGTACGCGAGTAACCGAAAATTCAGACAATCGGCTTGATGTATTTGCTATTTTTCCTAGTACATTTTCACTTTAATTGATAGTTATATTCTATTATATTGTACAGCTCGCAAGCTAGTATATTTATGGTACTGGACTTGGTTGAAAAGGCCATGGCCCGAAGTTTCAATCTTTTTATTATGACTGAATCCATCTAGTTCAGAATCCATGCTAGAAGGCAACGATGGATACCTTTGGGCCATGTTTGGTAAACAAGGCTAGGCCAGCGTTTAAATGCGGACCGTTAGTTAAAATCGACCGTGGTCAAGATCGCCCGCAGAGATGTCAATGGGCGAAATTCGTGGGAAAGTGCTTTTAAATGCGATTTTCAAAGGACTTTATATATATTGGAATTTTATTTGTCTTAGATATGCTAACTTGATGGTTGAAAGTCAGACTCTCCCTCTGCTCCCTTTTTTATCGCTGTTACTCTTCCATTTTCAGCTTTCTCTTGGCAACGTTATCAGTGCCCTTGGTGACAGGTTGAAACGAGGCTGTCACGTTCCATATCGAGACTCAAAGCTTACGAGACTGCTGCAAGATTCGTTAGGAGGAAACAGGTATTGAAAACTTCTGTATCTGAAAAAGTTATATAGATATATAAGGAAATTGCAAAAGATGAAAAAACCTTGTTTGTATTATTAGAAAGTCATTTGACAGGCTAGGGTATGCTAGATATGTTGGTGGAATAACTTTCCGAATATGCATTTTGTTTGACAGGATAGATATGAACCATAAAATATAAAATTCCAGAACCTAAGGAAATGTTTACAATATTCCATGGTTTGAAACATGTTATGCCTAGCAGCTCAAATAATAAAAATCAAATCTTAGACAAATAGAAGGAAAACAAATCGGCTAAGAGCCTTTTGACCTGTGAAAGTCGTGTCACATTTTCAGGAATATTTAGTACTACGCAAGATAATAATATTTTAAAAGCAAATTAATTGAAGGGACGTTTAACCCAGGGGCGAATGAATTTTACGGATTTTTTCTCAAAACTCTTTGCGAGAAAATCAAGAAACAGAGTTTGGATGTCTTGAAGTATTATTCATGCAAACAATCACTAAATTTCTATCCAAGAAAATTTGTTAATTCGATACACATAATATAAATGAGCTCATGTTCGTAGAAAGAATTGCCCAAAAAAGTTCCTGCAGCATTTTATTCTCGTCAGGCGCCTATTTGACGTCTTTCGTCCCTTCCTACCATTGTACTTTTGTGAATCTACGTTGACCAGATCCTAAATCCTTTATACTTTCCTTCTCTGTTTCAGCCGCACAATTATGATTGCCTGTGTGAGTCCATCTGATAGAGACTTCATGGAAACATTAAATACTCTGAAGTATGCCAACCGAGCTCGAAATATCAAAAATAAGGTATTTATTCTGTTTGGAAAATGCCAGTTTCCAAAATATGTTTGAAACTGACGTGATCTCAAAACATTTGATTATCCATCGTTGCATTTGTTCACCCAAGTTGAAAGCGTCTTAAGTAGTCGTTACGTTTCTATTTTTTTCATTGCAATGGCTTCAGCAACTTAACCCCCCTCTCGTCCAATTGCATTGCAATGGCTTCAGCAACTTAACCCCCCTCTCGTCCAATTGCATTACAATGGCTTCAGCAACTTAACCCCCTCTCGTCCAATTGCATTGCAATGGCTTCAGCAACTTAACCCCTCTCTCGTCCAATGCTTGTGTGTTTTCCTTATCACCATTGCCTATAAGGTTGTTTGCCTTGATTTCCTCCTTCATCATTATGATTATGTTTAACAGAAAATGTAGCTTTGTATTGACGGCATCACTGTTTTTCGTCATCACTGCTTGTCGAGAGCGATGGCTGTTTGAAAAGATGATGTGATCATAGCCAATGCTAAGATTAATGGCTCTTAATCGATAACCAACATCTTATCTACCCAGCCGTGACTCAGAACCCGTTGGAAAGATCGGGGGAGCTTGAGAAAGCGAGAAGAAGATCTTACCGTCCAACTCACTATGCTGTAGGCTCAAGAAATGTGTCCTCACCAAAAGCCACACCCCTTTTTTTAATCATTTATAGAACTCGGCATATAATTTTGGATTGCCTCTTTTTTGCCGTCTCTATCAATTTTCAAATGTCTCTCTGATCCTTTCAGGTGGTTGTAAATCAAGACAAAGCAAGCAAGCAAATCGCAGCTTTACGCGCTGAGATTCAGACATTGCAAATTGAGCTTATGGAATACAAACAGGTGTGGCTCTTTTCATCATTCGCGGCGTCCGGTTAATGATCGATCAAAACAATCATTTTTGACCAGGTGATCGATCATGGACCATGTGATCTCTACTAGAAAAACAGGCAATATTTTTCTAGTAGAACCCAGCCACTCTTTAGTTAATGGGAAACCAGCCATTTTGTGCCCCGAAAGCTTGGAAAGTGCAATTGTCTCTTCTCTCAGTAATCTTTTTCTCACTTTAAACAAGATTTTTCAAGACCCTTAGGTCTTATAAGGCTTTTTCAGTTAAAGATGTGATTGAATATTCTTTGGAATTCCCGTGCTTATGGTTCTTAAGTTCAAACGTGCCTGTGCCAATCTTTTTAAAAACGTTTATTTGGGCCATTCAAGCTGTTACGTTTTCTGAATTTTCAACCTGAAAAGATGGATTTCTGTCGGTGGTGGTTATTGTAAGACGAACAGCTAAAAAGTGGAAGCTGGGTATCTTACTAAAATATCAAAATTTTTATATTTAGACTATTTATACAAGATAGAATTGCATATTTGTGAATGGATGAAGCATGGCAATCAAAGCCTTTTCCTGAAACACAAGCCTCTCCTAACTAATCCAGCTTGCGTCTCCGTCTAGCCATTCCCTGTTATTTTGCAGTTTTTTTTTAAATTTTTTTTTGTTTCTAAGGGCAAACGAGTTGCTGATGGTGATGGCGGTGACCACATGAGTGATGTGTTCCATGAAAATACGATGTTGAACACGGAAAATGAGAATCTACGACTTCGCATGAAAGCTTTGCAGGAGACAATCGATTCTCAAACCCAGCAGATTGCTGAGCTCAAGGCTTCTGCTGTTCTGGGAAAACTCGGAGATGGTAAATAGACAAGTTGGCGGTAGTAACCGGCCATATTGCTTCATCTCAGTTAATTCTTCTAATAAAAGAGTGGCTTAAAGATGACGTCATCAAATTTTTTTAGTATATTTGTGTTTAGACAACATAACATCACATACTTCTAAATATGCAAAATCAGCATTATCTGCTGCCAATTTTCGGAAAGATTTCAAGCGAGAGACCTAATTGTTGCTGTTGTTTTGGCCTAGTTCATAAGTTTGAGAACCAAGACCAAATAAGAAGTTTTTGATAGGAAAATAGCTTCTGCAGATTTAGTTTAATCTCTTTTTAGCAATTTCCTAGCAAATTGGTAAGTGTTAAATGATTATGCTCATATTGACTGATGTGATAGGACTGATGAATTAATACAAGGTTTAGAAAATAAAGTTTCAAGCATAAGCTATCTATAGTCGAAGTTTTTTTCTATTGACCCGCCATGCTCCATGATCCATGCCTCTATAGCGAATCTGTAGTCAGTGCCTCTAGCCCCTGCTATCCACTGATGTGTTTTGTGAAATTTAAAACTTGTCCTTGAAACGACAACAGAACCGACAGAACTAAGTTTGTATTTTTTATGCTGTCCATTCTAGTACTGCATATATACTTTTAGCCTGGTTTCCATAAAACTTTTAACCGTCGCCGATGTATAAAAGCATAACAACTATGATAAAAGCTATATGGAAACCAGGCTTTAAGATAGAAGCTAACAGTTAGCGGAGATCAGGAACTGTTGGAAATGTGTCCCACGAAAATGACACCAGTCTAGCGGGCACAGTACAGTTACGAATATAATGTCCATAGGCTATTTTCTCCTTTAAGACCTTTCCTTTCGATCAGTGCTGCCACACTGTCCTTTTTCGGTTGTCTGTTATGAGGGGTTTTATGCTCGCGTTGATTGAAATAATCTATCTGGTCCATTGTATAGTATTTTTAGCTACATCATATGTAGTCAAACCTACGTATATCGGCCTTTTTGTTAAAGACCTACAACTAGAAATTAAGTGGATATGAATTTGATGCTTCCCTCGTGTGATTCATGCAAATCTCACTAGCTCATATATCACTTCCTTTTTTTAAGGTGAGAACGACGTAGAGGCTCTCATCGTTGGCTATGTTAAAGAAATTGAAGAACTGAGGTAATTTTATGACGAAGGATAAAATGTAATAACATATTAGACAAGCCGGCTTGTTCATTTGCCTTCTGTAGCACGAAATGGGTTTTACAATGGGATTAGGCTTTTAAGTTGCTGTGATCAAGATACGTATCGGCATTGATTGGTAATTGTAGTTTTATTGAATCAGAATATGATGACAAGAGCTACGATGTCATTAGGAGGAAAGCATTTTCTAAAATTAAACAATGACAGATGAAATATTCAAATTGTTATTCTCAATTTTTGTCAAAGTTCGTCGAGCCCTGTACGGAAGTCTTGGATCCCATCCAATTTTCTATAAGCTCAGAATCTCAAGTTAACAAGCCAAGTTTCAAAGTCCAAGGACAGTAGCCCCAACATATCAATTTTTCTGTTATGGGCATTCTGTCGTTTATTGTGTACTTGCTCCCAAGATCTTGTGCATTTTGATATTGTCAGCCCCCGTCGTATTGCTTGGATAAAGATGTAGAATTTGAGAAGTGTCCACTGATTTGACTGCAGAAATTATTCTTTTGTGAACCTCACATCGTCATCTATTATTTTATTATTGCTTATTTTTTGTATCAGTATTATCATGGTGATCGCTGTCTCTCTCTATTGTAGCAATAAGCTGATACAAAGTGAGGCTATGTCCTCCGCCGCGGTAAAACGGGCCCGTGCGATCAGTCGCATGGCTATGTCACCTGGAGGGCCAGAGGAAGATGCTGCTGTATCGCTGATTGAACTCGCCAAGCTTGAGTTGCAGAAGGAGAAGAAGAAAATGAGAAAAGGAAAGGTAAGACCAGTGGACACTGTATTGTAAGAGTATCATAATATGTCATGTTCCAAGAACTTGCATACTTTTTCTAGATTGTAATTGTCCCTTCTTCCTAAAAGTGAAGACAGTAAAAGACTCGTGTAGAATTTGCCAACCTAAGCTGCAGTGCATATATGCAGGGAAGGTTTTTTGAAGGACAAGACATCACTCCAAACCGTAAACGCAAGACTGTTTCTTGCTATAATAAACCAGGTTCTATCAAATACCTGTTTCTCTTTTTGAAAATCCAGCTTTTTTCAGATTCTGAAATTTTAACCAGTTAAAATATTGTGAGCAGTTAGGATATTGATCTTGGCAGCCTTGCTTGAAATTTTTCATTGAACTATGTCAGCCTAAATTGTGAATAGCAAAATAGATATCGTAGGGTTTAGCCTCAAATAATTGGTGCTGAGACCATAAGTCTGCTAACCGATCTGTGGTAGTGGCTCTTGCTGCACTGGACAAAAACTCGCTAGCTGGCTCGTTGCCTGTGGACTGGCTGTTTTTTGTGCAAGCCAGATTAATTTCTTGTTATAGGACACGTGGTAGTAGACACTATGGTTAAAGCACTTTTGTTTTGTTATTTCCGCGTTTAACCTTAAATAATATGCCAGTGGAAATTGTGTTTTCCTTTTTACGTTTTTTTATTTAACGAAAGTTACTTCTTTTATAGCACCACCATGCGCATGACCATAAGCATCACACGCCTTCACCGATTAAAGAAGCTGATGAAAGCGAGGTCCAAGAGAAGAAGGATGAAAACGAGGTATGTAAGATGCTCACAAATAAAGGGGGGGGGGGGGTAAAGCCCTATGACGTAATATAAGACAAATGTAGTTTTATAAGATGATGCTGTAAAAATGTGGAAAAAATGTGAAGAGATACTTGATGTTGTTTTTAATCATTCCTTTGAAAATAGTATCATGGATGGTGTTTAACTAAGTTAGGTGTCTGTTTGTTAACTCGGGTTATTTTCTGTGCACATGGTGGAGAAATCAGGCTCAACATAAGCAAAAGGACTACAAAGGCAGTTTTAACAGCCGATTTAAAATTAAAGCAAAATAGAGATAACTTTGCCTCAACTAGCCTTTAGATCTTGCAGTATTCCATTTTTGTTTGTTCAGAATGAGAAGGGAGTCGATGATGAAATCGAAACGGAAGAAGCAAATAACGAAAACGAGAATCAAGACGAAAACGAGGAAAACCCGGAAGATGAAGATGAAGAGGAAGAAGAAGACAACGATGATGGCTCGTTTGATTCTGATGATGACGATGATGCGATTTCATTGGCTGAATCGAGCTACCGTGGGTATTATTTTGATAGTATCGGTAGTAGTAAGATTTCATCACTTTCGAACCTAGAGGATTGGTTAAGTGCAAGAAGGGGGAGAGTATGCAGCAAGGGGGGGGGGTTGAGACAAGAAACAGGCGGAAGGCTTTAGAAATGCGGTTTTGAAAGGGAAGAGCGAGAGGGAGATAAGGAAGAATGGTGCCGAAATGAGGAAAGGTGAAATAGGGAAGAGGGTGAAATTCTCCACGCTGCAGTAGATTAAGGCTGTTGGAATGTTATTGTCTCGTTGTATGCTTAAAGGCATTCCTTCCACGTTGATCTAGAACAGGCACTTTTTGGTATGTAATCATATTCTAAAAATATAGTATTTCACATCATTGATCACTTATGGGTATGATGCTATACAAGGCAAATGTGTGTTTCACAGGAATTGTTTCTTTCTTACAGTGTTCTTCTTACTGTATCTTAAAGTAGGGTTATTTAGAACTTTGGATATAACGAGGCAACTCACGCTGTTTCTCCTTTTGCAGAGGAAGAAGTGCTCCGAGAAGACATCGCTGATGTTTCTACTGAAATCACAATCAAACAGAAACTCATTGAAGAACTTGAGCACAGCCAGCAAAGGTTGTCAGCCCTAAAGCATCAATACGAAGAAAAGCTTCATGTTTTACAGAATAAAATCAAAGAAACGGAGGATGAGCGAGATAAAGTATGGTTCTTGTTACTTTACATTCTGACAACACTGATAATCTACTATCTCCGGTAGTTATGGTTCGAATTTGGCGTTACCTGTTCGGTCAAAAACATATTAAGCACTTAATCTTTATAGGAAATGGTTCAATGAAATAAAACAGACGCAAAAAAGCATGATATTGCATTTTAAGTTCTTCGAAAAGGATCTGAATTGGAAGGGCTATTATATATGATAGAGGTGGGGAGGGGGGGGGCTATTATACTTGATAGAGGCGGGGAGAGGGGTGCTATGTTCTAAGAAGTACTGGTAAAATTGTAACATATCAATTTTATCACATTTTCCCCATAGATTTTATGAAAAGTAGATTTATGATTTTAGCCAACATCAGTTTACAATCACTCTACCTCCTTTTAGCTCACCAAGGATAAAATAACGGATGTTTCTGCACTGTTTGATGTAATGCAAAGTTGCCGAAAACCTTAGAACAAATTATGAAAATCAAATAACCTTTCATAGAAACATTTTGAAGGCTAGAGGGGGCTCATTTCATTAAAAAAATTCTAAATGGGGGAGGTACAATCAGAAACGACCTAGAGGAAACTGCACGTTAGAGCCTTCTGGCTTATTTTTGCCAATTGAGCACCTTGAATGTAAAGCAACTATGCAGAAGATAGGAGTCCTTTTAGCTCATTGCAGAAATTTTGTTGTTGTTGGGGCCTTCTTTCAGAAATAAGCCTTAGTTTGGAGTCAGGGGTTAATCGTTAGAAAGCATATTTGAAAGTTTAGGCTTGATCGATCAAAGGTAACCTGGCTCAGTACAGGTAATGAAGGGATGTACAAATTGCTTAACCAAATCTTGTTTAATGTATCTTCCAGAATCACTGCAATATTTGACATAAACCAAAGACGTTTCGCACATTTAGTGAAGGTATAATTACAATATGCCGTTCTGTTCATCCATTGGGCTCATTTCAGTTGATTCCTTTCAGGTATTGCGAAATTTGGGATCTGTTGATTCGAAAGCTCAAGAGAAATCCAACGAAATACGAATAAGATACGAGAAGAAACTCAATTCAATGCAAAAAGAGATGTCAAAGTTGCAATCAGCAAAGAGGGAGCATGCAAGACTCATGAAAGCAAAGGTTAAATTCGAATTTTAGTTTTTGCAGTTCCCTTTAAATTTTGAAAGGTTGACACAGCTTCTCCTTTATTTCTTCTTGTACATAAATGATAATATTTTGCGAAAATGCAACAAGAGTGAAACTATATCATCAAGAATAAAAAAAGAATAAAAAATGCCTTCTCTTCGATCGGGCTTTAAATATTTTGTCATTTTCAAATATAACTGACGTTAGTTTAAGATCTATTTTCTATCGGTGGTGTTGTTTTAAAAGATACTGCGAAGAATTTTTGTTGTTTAAAGCCAGTTGAAGAGAAGGGTTTGCAAACTATAAACTTTCTAAATTGTCCTTAACCATTTACCATGAAAAGGTTAAGCTATTTCAATCAGCGAACCCTAACAGTATCTTTCTATGTTCTCGAGCTCGAGAAACATGACTTTTTAGCCAATTAATGAAACTGATTTGTTTTCGATTATCATCCCCGTCATTAAATAATCTCTAAAAAGGCTTTGGATTGTTAGTGATGACAGTCTAGCAAATGTTTGCTGTACCTGGTCCAGTGGAAATTACGCCGTCGTAAGATTTTTTGTTTTTACCATTTTGAACATCGTTTGTAGGAAAGAGAAAAACGGATATGTGATTACTTGGGGAAGAAATCAAATAGGCAAAGCAAAGTAAAATTTCCGGGTTTTCCAAATCCCTTTGTAGGGTTTATATTCAGCATCTTTTCCTTTTTAGGAACAAAATGAGGCTCAGCTAAAAATGCTGAAAAACGAACTATCTGACTTGAAGAAAATAAAAGTAAAGTTAATGAGACAGATGCGAGACGAAGTTTCCAAGGCAAAGCACAGAGAAGAAAAGTTTTCATCGCAGCTTGAACAGATGATCAAAGAAAACAGGAAAAGAGATATCCAGATAAAAAATCTAAAGCAAGATAAGAAACAAAAAGATTTGATCCTTAAAAGAAAACAAGAAGAGGTTAGTTTTCAAGTTGATTTTTTATGTTTTTATGCTTGGAAGTTTTTACGTTGAAATTCTTAATTCACGCTGCCCATATTGCCAGGAATAGGCCTTGAAATAGATGTTTTTGTGAAAATAATTGTTATACCTTCGATGTATTAGTTTTGACAAATTTACTATGCTCAACTTATGTGCAATTTTTTACAGTAAGAGGCTGTCAAGATAGAGGCATTAAACTATATTTTTTTATGAGGCAGCATGAGGATTAGCTGAATGTAGTTTAAAGTCAGATTATAGGTATAACAACTGGCATTCAATATTAATGCCTTCACAATCAGAGTTCATTTCGCTGATTATTATTTCTTCATTATGTGTTGTCTTTCCTCCCTGTAGCCTCTTCACTGTCTTTTCAATGCAAACATTGTTATATTATTCTTCTAAATATCTGATTCCCTTTAACACTCTCTGATTATCTTCCCTACCTGACTGTTGACGGTTAATTATTGCTTTGAATGAAGTGTATTTGTGCTACTATCCTAATTAATTCTAACGCACTGCTCGATACCTCAAATTATCTCTTCGCCTGTTGGTACCTTCCCTATGCTACCTGTTTTTAATCAATATCTGGTTTTATGCAAACTGTGCCTATATCCCGATGTAAGGGCCTGCTCCTTAGCATAAGGTGCACCTGTAAACGTGATATTGGTGTATGAGCTATCGTCATCAAAAGCTCCGGTCGATTCTCTTCTCACCAAAATTCTCACCAAGATTCCTTGAAATTTTATACGACTGTTTTTATTCAGTGAGTTAGAAGTTATTCTAAGACCCGGAGTTGGTTTTGAGAGGATCATCATCGCAAACATTTCTTTGCCTGTCTTGAGGCTTGCTGTTTTAGCAATCCAAATATTTGGCAACAAATATGAGACATAATCTTGATGATTTGCATTCAAATGGGGTTTTGTATAAATAAAACATAACATTAACATTAATATGGTATGAAATGGCTTATTAGAAAAATAAAACGCATTCCATCTTACTTTTCTGATAACAAGGGAATTAAAAACTTCCAATCAAAATGGCCGATGACTTAAAACAGTTTTGCTTGGCTGGAAGATCTTTGTCTAGGGCGTTTTAGAGTTGCTGGGTCATAATATCCTCTATGCTTTGAACCGTCCTCCTTAAATCCTTGAATTAGCAATTGTGGATTATTGTGAAGTTAGTGTTGGTGGGGTCTCTAATGAGGATATGTCCAGTTGTGGGGAGCAGTAGCAGGGACGTCGGAGCACAATTTGGAGGGGGGGGGGGAGGTGCTCTAGAGAGGTTGGCAAACTTTGCCACCATTATCTTCGATGCCACAACTTTGATAACATACTTCAGCAAAAATAGTGGAGTAGGGCTACATACCCCTACAGCCTCCTAGCTCTAGCGTGCCTAAACAATTCGGCAGGCTTGCAAAAAAAAATTTGAAAAAGATATATTTTTCTAAGAAACATATGCTGGACTGTTGATAAATGTCCTCATTTCATGTTTTTGTTTTTAGAGTTCTATATAATGTATCTCAGCGATGAATTTTATTTCTATACGTCACTCAAATGCTGCTGATTTTTCTTGCTGGATGCTTCTTCTAAGAAGGGGCTTTTCAAAGGGGTTTTTAGAGAAAGATGTTTGGGGTGGAGGGCCCATCTGAGGAGGGGTTATGTTTTAGGCGGAGAGGCTTTACGGGGCTTGAAATGTCTTGAGAAGTAGTTAAAGGAGCTGGCAAGCTTGTACTGTACATAGTTCACAGTAGTAATTTTTTCCTGCATGGAATTTCAACCACTTAATCTCCAGTGGAATGCTCTTTTTGTTCATAAAATCCTTGACTTTAGCTGTGTGCTTTGCAAAAAATCTTTCTCTCAACGACTCTGCCAACATGGTTATCCCTTGCGCTATTCAAAAAGCAAGGTTATCCATCGAGCAAACAAAGCGATCAATACAGTTTTCATGCACTCCGACCTTGCGATTGCCGTTTCTCGCGTATCTCTGGCCAGCGATCCTTGATAAATAAGGTCTTATTACTAATGAGATTTTTAACCACAGTTGGAAGTAGGCTTTTATGAGGTGAAGGAAACCGTCTCATTGTGATGGTGGAAAATCGAGGAAAAGAGATGGGAAGCTCGGTTTTGTGGATAAACAGCATTGAAGTTTCCAATTTTTATGAACATAGTTTCACTTTTTTGGGAGATTCAGTGCAATGCCCACGTGGAATGTTATTGCTCTGACGCAAATTAGTGTCTTGTCAAGGGCCTTCACAGACTTCTGGAAACAGATTTTCCATACCTTTACGATCAATTCGAGGCAGGGCCTGTATCAAACAGATGAACTTTTGAGCGATTTCTTCTGGTATTCTATGTTCATGGACTGCTGTCTAGGGTCTTGAAACGCCATATTTACAAAAGTCATCGTACATTTTGTGTTCTATTTTTGACTCTGCGTGAAATCCTACCCTATGTACAACTAAACTTTGTGTTTTACCGTTTCTCTAAAAATGGCTTGGTTCTCTAAACAGCTGAATTCGATTCGAAAGCAAATCAAACCAGTTTCGGGAACTGTTGGAATGAAGAAGAAGCTGGAAGAAGAAAACGCAAAGCTACGCGCTCAAGTGGCAATGCAGAATTCTGCAGCCAACGATGAACCGAGAAAAAGGGGCCAGGCTGCTGTTAAGACCCCCACTAAAGAAAGGAACCCAGGGAAACCAACAACACCACAGAAGTCACCCGCAGTTTCCCGAAACGCAAAAAAGAAATGGGAGATGCTCGAGAGAAAGGTTTGTTGTGTACTCTTTAATTTCCTCTTGACTGAGTATTTTGTATTTAAACTAAGAGTTTCGAAGATTTTTTCGAAGCTAGATTTGAAGCACTTGAATAAAGATTGTGTAACTGAGGGGGTTGGGATGATTTTCTAGGCATAATGAATCAAAGAGCATCTAGCCAAAACAAATAGCAAGATCCAATCTTAATAGTTTTATTGGGGACGCCGGCCCTTGCTTAGCCCTCTAATTCTTTTACTCCTGGTTAGGTCCGCTCCATGTTTGTTGAAAGTGAACACTTCATCCGCACTTCAGTAATTTTGAGTGTAAAGTGTCGTTAGATGTACTGATTTGCTATGTCGTACCTAATTTGCTACACATCCCTTTTTTATTAGAAACAGTTAATTCTTTTAAAAAATCGATATACTTTTTTTCTTAATTTTGTTCTCATTTCAACATTGATTTTTCTACATTTACTTCCTATAAATTGTTTCTAAGAAAACCAAGTAACAGTTTTACATGACATTTTTAGCACTGGGTTGAATGCCTTCTTCTTTAGACACAATTAGCACAGTTTTTCTACTTTTTTATCTGCAGCTTGACATGTTCTTTATTTGTTCTTGATTGTTTGCATATCGAGCCTTCGTGTTCTTATAAAATGCGTTATTATGAAAAAAAGTGTAAAGCAGCATTTTATTCGCTGCGTGTGACTGTAGAAACATTCTTATCTCGCTGTGTTGAGAATGATGATCGGCCTTGATAACAAGGAAGTAAAGTTTTCTTGTTTTTGATTCATCAGAAATTCACTTCGCTAATCATTGTCCCATATTGATTGGTGATGGCGTGCAAAATAATATCCATGATCCTGTTTGCTTAAACTAATTAATCGCATTACTTAAGAGTTAGAGTGTACCAGTCAGTTTTTAATTGACATCACGATTCCGTTAAAAGAAAGCAAGGTATTCGATGTAGCCTGTGTGGCTAGTTCTTGTGTACGTATATCAGAGATCGAATTCTGCTCTTGACGTAGCTTTTGGGAAAAGGATCCCTTGAGTTTGACTTTTGATTTGTGAATCGTACTTGAGCTAAAAATTGGAACATTCTTGATTAACATAGGGACTATGTTAACAATTTTTCAGCGTAGGCCCCTAATCTGATGCCTAATCCAAGATCATATATGTTTCCATGAAATCTTTCTTTTCAGCATACCTTGCTCTGCTATCATGTTTAATTCTTGTTTAAAGTCCAACCAAGTTACTTGGCCTTACACTAGTTAAATTTTTATTTTTCTTGTCTCTCGGTTTCCTAACACTTAAATCGATCAAAATCTATATCATATTTTCTCGATCATCAAAAAGACTTTGAGGTTAGATTTTCAAACTCAAACACATGCTTAACATAACACGTATCACATATCACCAAGCAGATGGCAAACATATTAGAACGTGACCCGTCACAGTGAAGCTGATCTACTTGTTGAAATTTGGACATGGATCACCACATAAAGATCGATCTTACGAGCGCGGGGCTGAGGTTGGCAGTGGGAGTTTGCTCAGCTCTTTAAAGTTTATAAATCGATAGTTGGTCGGTTATAAACCCATAGTTTTGGTCACCAGTACCCCTGTCATGAATCTTCAAATTAGTCCCCACCCTCGAATAATCCCCACTCGCATAGCCCACCGTTTAAAGTCATTTCAATTGACTCTGCTTCGAATAGGCCTCCATTGATGCTCAGATAGTGTTCCTTGTATGTGTTTTTTCTACGATCAATCCAGAAAAACAGCTTCAAGCATTGTAGACTTGTGCCAAATTTTTAGAAATTTTACAGAAAAGAGTTTCTTCAATTCTTCCAAAAAACATCTACAAAAGAATGTTAACTTCTGCTAAACGGTTTAGGTTGTTACCAGTTTAAGGAAAACTTGAAAATTGATTTGGTCTAAGATTCTTTCATTTAACAAGTCCACCATTTCCGCCTATTCTTTATTGGGTTTTCTTGATCATTTGAATAAATTTGATTCCTTGGCTAATACACAAATGTAGAAAAATCTTATTTTCTCGGCCTTTTCCTATTTATGACTTTACAACATCCTAATTGCCTTTTCCTATTTATGTGTTCACAACATCCTAATTGGCTATGATTAAAAAAGGAATGTATTTGACAAACTTTAACGGCATTCTTGATAAATATCTGAAAGACTTTTTAAATGATTTTCTTGGGTGTTTTATTGTTGGTCAAAGCATCGCAATGACGATCGACCATTGTATTGTATAAATTATTTAATGTTGTTTTTACAATAGTGAACGTACACTTATTCAGACTAACAACGTGCAATTTCAAGGATTGCATAAGACAAATTACGTAATGCAAAAGTAACCTGTGCATTTATTTTTAAGGAATAAAGCTTAATCAATTAATAATTTAATTCTGTAGTATTGCGGGCTGTCTTCAATCAATTGGGAATGAAACTCAGATTTTAGGCCCTTGAAAACTTTATGATCTGATAGTATGTTAATGACGGTTTAAGATTGTTGAGCACTTTGTAACCTTCAAGTCCCAAAATTCTGATAGGATATGCATGGTAGTTTTTTTCGAATTAGCAAGCATGATGAATAGTCTGAGTAGGCTAATCTATCATGTATATCATGTTTTGTGTTCGATTTGTTTTGCCCACGTGACCATGAACTCATCCATGTGTGTTTCTTTAATATGTCAGCTCCTTTGTACTCTCGACGTTTGTTGAATTTGGGAAAACACCTTCTTTCATCTATCCTTTATTGTACCCCCCCCCCCTCTACTGCTTACCCTCTTCATCGCACATTACCTTATATAAATCTAAAAACAAGCATTGAATATTGATTCATGATTGCGTCTTGTTATAGATGAACGATTTGATGCTGAAAATGAAAACAGTTGCCAGCATGGAAAATGACATGGAGAGATGGTTGCAAGATCGAGACCGAGTCAGCAAGCAGCTGGAAGGGTGTCAAAAGAAGCGGGAAGAGGCTTCAAGAATGAACAGGGTGTGTGGACTCGTTTTTAGTGCAATCCCAGCTAATAGCTCTATTGCTTGCATTTTTAGTCACCTGCAGCCAAATAAGCCTCTTTTAAAACTTTACAATCGCACGGAAAACATAGCATACTAAAGTACTTTTTGTCCGATGATCCTTAAACACATTTTCTGTCAACGCTTCTTTTGGTCGGACGTTTTGTGCTCTGAGGAGTATATGGTGATGATGAGTGTGAAAATGTACTTGAGTTTGTTAGCTATCTGTGTATTATTTGCCGGACAGATTATAGTTATTGTCACAATAATGATGTGCCAGTTCTGCAATGATCGTATTCTGAAACTGTGTTCTTATGCGCCATATTTATTTAAGGACGAGAGCCTGGTACAAGAATTGAACGAGCAGCACGAAGCGTTAACTGCACAGATGGAATACATCCAGGAAAATATAACTGAGAGTCAGAGCACAATCATGGAAATGGAGGTAGGTGCTTATTTTAGTTAATGCTGTTTGCCTCTTTTCAAATGACTTTATTTGTACTAGCAAACGTGGGGTTGCTTGGAACCAAAGGCGTGGATACAGCAACAAATAGTTGTCTAGGATATCAAGTTCTTTACATCAAGACTAATTAATGGATTTCGATAATGCCCCTAAATCAATTCATGGACACACAAAGTCAAGCATTTCTCTGCTAGGCCTATTTTTCAGATATTTCAAAGTTTCAGAAAGACTGCTCCACCAAAGTTTCTGTGTAAAGTGACTATTAAAACTCTTGTTTTTTAAATAAAACAGTTATATTTTCTTCCTAACGAATTTCTTCCTAAATAACGCTCATACACTTAGAAACTCTATAAAATCTTTTATAGCTATTTTGTTTGAGCTTTAAGTTTTCTATCGATGGGAAAGGTTGCTTTACTGGTTACTGACCACATTTCCTCTGTTATTGTATCGTCTTACTTCTTTTCGTAAATTAATTGTTATTCTGAATAATACTATTGCTTTCTATCATGTTTACTTCCGAGTTAATGCCCTTTGGTTTTGGCTGAGTCAAAGAAACGCTAATGTAGTTTACCATTATTGCAAAGAAAACATAGAAAACAAAGAGAACCATTTCACTTGCCCAGACGATGTGCAATTGATAAACATTTAGAGTTTCTAATATTTTTTGTATCTCTTTTCAGGATGTCGGTGAACTAATCAACTCGAATGAAATCATCCGAGGCTGCTCGTTATCAGAGGCGCGATATATGTTGGATCATTTCTACGGCAGAACCGTAGAGCTGGTATGTGACCAATCAAATCACATGCATTATCTATTGTTCTTCAGGGACCTTGTCTATGCATTTAAGTATTTAGTCAATATATTCGTAGAATCTTTTCCAGCACCTATTATAGCTTACAAAGTTCGATAAAGCTGAAAAGGTTTTTAAGTTTAAGGTAGGATCAGACAGAAAAATCTAATAGGAATTGAAGATCAATCCGACATAATGAAAGGCGCACGACCGGGGTACGGCTTGACCAGCTTCAACTGTATGCAGATAGTCAGATGTTGGTCAAAATTGACTGATATATTGCTTAGGACTATGACTGCCTTTTGGATCATAATTTGATGTACTGGTTAGAACCTGAATGTTGATTGGATGGGAGAGAACGCTTTTCTGAGAGGCAGGGGGTTTTGTCCAAAAGCATGGATGCGGCCTGTGAATAAGCTAACAAAAAACCTTACCAAGTCAACTTTTTCTAGACCAGTTTTTTATGTAGAATTTGGAGTATCCTTTGTATGTAGAGTATAAGATAATAATTTGTAGTATATGTTGAGTGAATGTGATTTGATCTGATAACAAAGACGGAGGTAGTACACCTATTCTATCTTGAATACTCTTGATTACCCTACCACAAGCCGGAAAAGGCCTTTTCACCTCCATTTGTTTTCAGAGCCAAGAAGTAGCCAATAAAGACGCTGCATACAAAGAACTCGAACTGAGGCTAGAGGCGATGGAACAACATTGTGAAGTGCAACAGCAACTACTTCAGCACGTGTTCGTAGAGAAGCACTTTGGAGAGGCGGGTGGCGATGAAGAGTACCAAGCTGGTCTTCTGGAGGACACGCTCAGTGAAAATGGGTATAGTACTCTTTTATATGTCATATTTGAGCAGGGCGTTAAGACATTCTATGTTATATACTGTCTATCAAATACTCGCATCGCAAATTAGATTTTTGAAACCGTTCCTAACTTTTATGGTTTTTAGGATAGTTTCAATAAAACTGAATATGTCAAATTGAAAAACTCGATTCTTTAAGATCGTGCTTTATCTTTCTATGATGTAATTTCTTCTGTCAATAATCGATAGAGAATGACTGATGGTTCAGTTACGAGTCTTTGCAATTTTATTGTATCATTTGTTTTTTAATTTTATGATTGTTGTCTTTTAATAAAATGCTCATATTGTAACTGTTTCCGTTGATAGGCTCCAAACGCAACCGAATTTCAAAAGTGTCTCAAGAAAAGTAAGTTCCTTCATCTGGATTTATTTCAAGTTGAATATCTTATATTTTGCCTAATTTATCCTTACAGTTCCACAATAAATTACTTCGCTCCAATTACCTTTTTTCCTTGATCTATTTTCACTGTGATGTCAGTTGGGTAGTTTTTTTTTACAATAATCAAAGGACGTGCAAAAGCTTTCAGTTTATCTGACATATTGCTTGAAATAGAAAAGAAAATAGTGTATTGTATTCTTTTTAGTATATATCTAATGTAGCTATTTATTTTATTTCATTTTATGTTAGTATACCAGTATTGCCTTATGGGCCACCATGCTTCAATGAATGATAATGAATGAATTAGTTTTAGTTATAGTTCAACCATTCTTTTAATCTAAAAGCCAGCGTTTTAAAAGAAAAATATTTGTTGTTTGTAGGCCAGAAGAAGAACAGGATGTCCAGAAGATTTTCTAAGACCGACACTTGCAAATCAATCTACAGGTCCAAATGAAAATCCTGCAAAACAGCTTGAGAATGCTTTGGAGAAAAAAGTAGCAAATATGACTCGCAAAGGCTCGGATACTCCTGAGGTGAACCAGGCGTTAATGCAAAAACTCATGGAGATCGACAAAGCTTTGAAAAGGGATAAGAGCGAAATAGACACCAAATTGATGCCACCACCAACAATGTCCCGCGGGATACCGAGCTCCTCGCAGAGCACGGGCTCCGAATCCCGCTCTCGCTCTTTGCAGACCTCTTCGATCGATATCAAACCAAAGGCATCTAATAATAAACTTGACAAAAAAGGCCGCGCGAACTCGTTTGGAAGTACGGGCTCTTTGAATGATGTTGGTATGGTATCGAACGGCCCGCTGCCACCTTCATTTCAGCGTGGAAATCGTGTCTCCAAATCTGCACGGACGTTTGATTCGAAATTCAGCGATTCCCATCACAGCAGAATTCAACCGTCATCGGCTAAAGGCTCTCCTACGCAGTTACGGAAACAGAGTTCCGCTGACATAGACAAAGCAAGTCGGCCTGGATCAGGGTAAGTATATTTAATTGACGGAATACAACGTGGTTTTCTTTTCTGTAGCTTAAAGGCAGCTACACTTGATTGTAGCAACCGAAGGAAGCATTGAAGGCCGCTATGGAGCAGTTTTATAGTCTAAGCACTGAAGGATCAAATATTGGTTACTTCAAATTTGTAAATACTATCTTTTTTCGGTGATATTGTCATGCGGTTTTGGTAGGAAAATCTATATAACATCGACATATTCAAGTTCTTTTGGTAACCCATTTGATATTTCAAGCTAAATCCATAGATAGACGAATTATTTCGCGGTAATTGTCTTTTCCAAATACTGTCGTAGCAAGCTGTACTTTATTGTAACTATCAAAAGATAGTCTACATGCTTTTATTCCCTGAGTAGAGGGGGGGGGGGGGGCGTTTCCTCACAAAATCACCCCCACTTGATTCGATGATTTGATTTCCAACTTTCCGTGTCGATTTTAAGCATGGCTTGGATCGTTAATCTCTGAAAAAAACTGTTTCTTCCTCCGCCTGGACAATTTCTAACTCAGATCACTGTGAATCATGAAGCAATAGGAAGTTAAAGTATGAAAGTAATTTTAAGAAGTAACCTAAAATAAATTAAGTTGTAATCACGAATTCGAATCTTTATTAAAAGCCAATGTTTTATATTTGGGAAATCGGCGAATACAGTTTTTTGTTAGGAAGAAATTGCAAATGGCTTTGAACTCTAAACTTTCCTCATCTTTTCAGATTCCCTAGCCCTGGTTCTTCCGGAAACTTACGAGGAGAATCTTCAAATAATATTTATAAAAGTTTGCCAAGGTAACGGTGTAAAAAAGATTTAAATAAACAGTTGTTTTTTTAAATATGATCATTTTTAAAGATAATCTTGATAAATCATGATATAAAGTTTTTGCATCATTTTACAGTAATTCGATGCGCTTAAACTGCTCTTTAAAATGCTTTAGAGATAACATATTTAATTTCGAGGAATTGATCTCTAAAAGGTATATTTAAATTAAATGATTTTTTTATTTAAATTCTCAACCTTTAATTGCGTGTCCTTATCCTTATCGAAAGGAAAATTAAATTTCAAGTTTCATTGGCCTACTTTATCGGACACCCTCCACGGACACAACGGTCGAATTGCCTTCCTTGATGTTCGTGCCTTTAGATAAAAAACACCTCCCCACACTAACTATGATCAGACCGGTGTCCACTTTAAGTAGGTCTCACTATACAATGCCAAAGTCAATGATCAAAATGATATTTTTATCAGAACAGCAAAGCTAAATGCCAAGAATGCATCAAACCGAGGCGAAAATAACAGCGGGGATAAATACACGATGAGGTGCTTCCTCGCTTTCTGCAAATTCTTTTCAATTATTTGATTAACCTATTATTCACTTCATTAGCGAATCAAACATATAATAGTTAGATGTTTAAGCTAATTAATAATATTCCTTAATTATCAATTGCAAAAAACCATCACACTCAAACTTTTGCGTATACCGTAAATCCTCGAAATAACCCCTTCTTGGGCTCAGCAGTTCACGACACTTAGATTGAAGGTAACATAGGATCTATAACAATGATCTAAAGCCGCTTTACAAATTGATGTTGGCATTCAAAATATCGAAAAATTTCCCATTTTGATTTCGGAATCCGTTTTTATTTTCTGAATTTGTGATTAGTCTGAAAACATTGTAAAATTTCGCATTCTAGGGTAAGGGCTCATCAAGAATTTTTGCTTCCCGGGTTGAAAGTTAATACACGGGGAACTTATACGAGGATTTTCGGTACTCGTTTAAATAAGCGATGCTTTAAACGTCTAACCAATTAACAATTTTTATTCATCCATTCCATTTGGTCATTTTTTGTGTACTTTTTCCAAGCAACAAAGTGACGTGCGATGAACTCATGGAAGACTATTTAAGATTCCCTAACCATTATGGTATTGTGCTGTTATGTGACATGAATGAAAACGAAGCACAAAACAATTCTGAACATTATAAATTCAATAAAATTGTGTACAGTGCAAGTTCTGTAAAGGAGATTTCATATCACCGTGGGACTTTTTGCAGCGAATAACTGGTTAACCATATGATTTTAAGATATATCTAAGTGAAAACATCGGACTGGTGTTATTCAAACTCATCGCACCTTGTACCAGATCCAAGTTTCCATATATTGGGGAAGAATTCATCATGGCCGATTTGACGAACATATACCTCCAGCTTTGTTTGCAGTGATTCTTTCCTTCGTCTTCGTGCGGCAGTATGTCAGTGTGAGGCAATGTACTTTACACCGAACCTGAACAACCTTACGGGCTAATAAGTAACCTGACGTTTGCAAAATTATCTGAAAGTTTGAGATTCAACCTTTGATCTTTGTAGTGTGACCTTTTTGACCTTTGAACTCATACCTTTCTCGCTTTTGACCTAATGCTAACTCCTTAACCTTATATCTTTTATATTAGGGTAGAAACAGATTCAACGGATGTTTTCAAACGTCTAACAAGCAACCTACCGCAAGAGGCTGACCCAGATCTGTAAGTTCCAGCTGCGATGTGAAACTCGAAGAGCTCTCTTCTTTATCCTTGTTTTGCCCACTGCTATCACAATCGCAAGTTTGAGATGTAGCCACGGAGACCCAACTAATTAAGTAGTAAAACCTTGAAAGAGATCCGTGTTTGCAAGTGATGAAAGGGTGTTGCTGATGTCCATACCTAATCAATTGATTTATCGAATCCTTATACGTACATCTGTGATTAATGAAAATTACTGCCTACCGCTCTGTCATTAAGTACTCGATGCCGTCCGGCAGAGGTGTCACCTGGTGATCGCATTAAACGTGAAACTCGGAGTAGCAACTTAGAACCTCCTGTTCAACATACCAAAATCGTATCTTTGTTATTAGATATTTTATTAAATTTTAAATATTAACCCGCTCAAAAAAATTTCAATCCCATCATTGATTTATTGAAATAAAACTGTTAAAGCCAAACATTTCTTGCACGATGCAACTTACTTATAAATCCGAATTTTTTGTTAAGCTAGAGATAATTCTTTACGGTGATTAAAGTTAAAATTAGATTGTAGCTTCTTTAAGATTGATCCTTTATTTGGAAAAATATTTTGTAATGTAAATGGTACACTTTAACACTTTAAATGTAAATGAAACTGGCTCGATTTGCAGCATGCAGACTTGGCTTCATGAATACAAAATGGTAGATCTTGTGTACTCATATCTAACTTTATGTGTTTTCAAAATCTGAGCTTTGTTCAACCACTCTTCACACCACTCTGTATCAAGAACCTTTCACATCCCTCCGTTTCTTGTTCAGATGCATTTGGACTTCCCCTTGCTTAAGAATTTCATTCTACTAGAGTTTTAGGCATTCTCAAATACCAAATGGAATTTTGTTCTTATTCATTACAGGGGTCAAATGCTCCCAGTAAAAGCACCTCAAGGGCGTCCTGAAAATTTGATGTGCACGCATACAGCTACTGGACATACGAATGCTGTTTTGTCTTTAGCAGTTACTGAGAACATGCTTATTACTGGGTCAAAAGGTAGGACGCGAAGATTTGTTTTCTTGACGTAATTGCCATTGCAAAAGCACTTCTCAGAGGATAATGCTGAGTTGCAATGCACTGCTTTTTGGTTTTTGATGCAGCAAGATAATTTATTGTTTGCTGAAACATTTGTCACACTTATGTTACATTCCATTAATTAGCTATCCGCTATATCTTGGCGGGCATTAATAGTTTTGAATAGGCCCATATCACTGTAATTCAACACCTGTTTCAAGTTCTTCTTTGCTTCTATTATCATGCGCGTATTTTTTGCAGTATTTGCCCTTCGAAATGATACATTCTTAGCTGTAATTCTTCGTCGAATATCTTTATTTTCAGTAATTTTCGATGCCCTAAAGTTGGCACTCAGAGCGATAAAAAATAAGGGAGATTAAGATATGGTAATTGAGAGAGTTTGGGTTGGAGAACTGAATTAATTTTATGATAGTCTTTTAATACAACTCTTGTTTATTCATCTTTTTTGGTTGCTGCTATTTGTATTGCTAAATAGAAAGTTTCTTGAAGTTTCGATCGTATTTATCATTTTATTTGTATTGCTGTTGTAGATCGGACTGCAAAGATATGGGATTTAAACAGAGGAGACGAAATTTTATCGTTGTCTGGTCATAAACGTGACGTCGCAGTAGTCAAATACTCACCAATTACAAAGCTAGTGTTTACAGTCAATCAATCGACCATCAAGGTAAATGGCGACCTTTTTTAGTATTTGATGGGTGGGCGAGGGGAGGGCTGATTCTATTGAACTAATTGGTTGCGCCCAAATATTTGTTTACATCAATATCGCAATGCTTCGAGATTGGAACCATGGATTAGAAGAGGGCGTGCATAGTGTCGTAACCGAAGGGGTTGTTAGATACTTTTTAGGTGGTTTTATGTCTTATTCCTTTCTTTCCGAACGTTTCGCATTTCTACACCTAAAAAAAATTCCAACCTTGCATTATAAATTAGCAAGCAGATATACTTATCAGTGTTACTTTATTTTTTGCTGTGGATGTAAATTTGTAATACGAATCTGTGTCTCCTAGATTTGGGATATCCGTCAGAGAACTGGAGTCTGTGTGAAAACATTAAGGTATGTAAACATTCCATAAAACTTGCCAGACTTTGCATACGGACACCTGCACCTTTGCACATAAGAGCCTACTTTCGTTTTAACATTGTGGCTGATGTTGTGTTCTTTGCATAATATTTTTAAGAACATCAATGAAGCTGAAACTAAGGATTCCTCTTGAAACCAATAAATGTCTGATTGAAATGATCTAATACTTTGTAGGCACCTTTACTGGACTAAGGCTTGTCGTCCGAATTCTCACTCTTATGCATCGGGTGTCACCTTTCTGCCTTAAAATTGTATGTTAAATGATTAGTTGATTTTCTCAGTTTTCTCGCAAAATGTCCAGTTGTTCATAACGAAGGAGGGTAGCTGTTAAGTTTCCCCTGTTTATCTTATCTTTCTAGCGGTAACTTTTTCCAATTGGGTGAGAGTGCAATTACGTGTCTCGAGCTGAACAGCACCGGAGATGTCTTGTATTCTGCAGTTGGAAATTCAGTGAAAATGGTTGATTTAAAAACGTGAGTGTCTTGATTCTTAATTTTTTTCTCATAATCAGACGCCTCTTGATGTCCTCTGAAATTTATTCATCTTTGCATAACAGGCTTACGAAATGTTATTTAACACGTCACAAATGTATAACAATATTTGCCTTTAAAGGCTCTTGACCAGCCGGCATGCTTTGCGGTAGCTGTTATCTTACATGAGATGAAATGGCCTGTATTTTGCGATTCCATGCAGTACGATATTAGGCCGGTTCGGAAAATATAGTTGCAAAGCATGCCGGTTGCGCAAGAGCATTTAATTAAATTTTTTTCCGTTATTGCTTCTTTTCTCTCTCTATTTTCTTCTAAAGTTTCAATGAAGTTTTCACTAAACTCTGCCTCAGCTTGAGAAATAACAATATTTCACGTTTTCAGATATGGAACACTTGGTAAACTTTCTGGCCATTCTGGAACAGTAACTTGTCTCCTTGTAACAAAGGGCGATCGAAAGGGTGACATATGTGTTACTGGTTCTAAAGATCATTATGTCAAGGTTTGTAGAGAAGGTTCTGTCTCTCTTCCTAATGAGTAAATATTTCTCGTGTTCTTTTATACAATTAATTAGGGTAATCGTGGTTTGTGTGTGATCATTGGCTTCAGACATTGAGCAACCGTTTGTTAAAATGACTGGCTTTCAATTACGACTAGGATTTATTTAAGCCTAATTGCTCCATGTGATATTCCTTGTATTCTTAAAAAGCTCTATGCTACGTGTGAGACCATGAATTTTTTTTCATTTGATAGTTTTCTGACTTTATTTGTTTCTCTTTTTTAGGTTTTTGAAGTTTTGGATGATATTTCAGGCAGCCAGGTAACCGTTTTGATATTTAAAAGCCTTCAGAATGTTTTATTAAGTCGTTATCGGGTTCCATTCTGAAGGATTCAAATCACTGACTAAAAAAGATATTTTGGTATATGTCTTCTCTCCTTGAAAAATATCTCCAGAACTCTTTTACGCTTTTTTAAATGCTTTTTAAAGTCGAACACCGTTAAAATACATGGTAATCGCTTATTCAAAAATGTTGGTAACGAGTTAAAGCATGTGGATAAGAAGGCTGTACTTGCTGCTTTTTCAAAGGAGCTAGCAAACAATTTGAAACACAAGCAGTCTCAAACCTTCAAAATGATTGAGGCTATTTACAAAACTTAGGTGACTTTCTGTGTTTTACTTTCCTGGTTTTCGTGGACCTTAGGCCTAATACCACTTTTATATCAAAGCTTTAGTAAAAAAACTTGATACATGATTACACTATTAATTATCAAATGCAATCCCTTCCCTTCTGTGACGATATATAGCTAGCACAAAGTGCTGAAAAACTGTAAAAACGCATAAGGAACTCTATATTTACGAAATATCGCTCATTTGCAGATGCCGCGACACAACTTGGAGCCCCCTCATTACGATGGTGTTGAGTCGTTAGTAATCAAGGGGGAGACCCTTTTTAGTGGATCACGTGATAACAGCATAAAGAAGTGGAATCTCCATAATTATCAACTCAAGCACGTGAGTAATATTATATGCTCTGTGATGCTGTGTTATTCGGATTGTAACCCATTTTCGTGATCGTCAACAACCTGTTTAAACGACGACCGACCAGTCCTTACCGCAAAAGACGTCACAACTTCAACAGTTTTAATGAACATGCTGCCCAGTATTATGAATTTTTAATGCTTTTCTGATCATGCAACATTTTCGGCATCAAACTGGTACAAATTTCCAGAATTGATATTTGGGGACGTGGGGTTATTCCCTCTCCAAGTTGCAATTACCTCAGGAATGCCAATCAATAAAGTATAAGATGTTTTAAACATCATGACCCAACCACTTACAGTAGAACCTCTCTATAAAAATTTTTAACTCGGAGCACAGAACTCGAGGTCTCCAAATCTTCGGTTTGATCTTGAAAGATACTTTTCCACTCATGCTCTTTCAGCCCATTTCTGTTCAAGCTTTCCGCTCAAGTCCATTTTACTTTACTTTCTTAGTTTTATTATTGAGTTTTGGAAATTTTGAATCAATCAAAATAAACCAAGCTTAATTTGATGTGTTTTCGTAGAAAATAATGAAATATTTAGCCTGCAGAAGTCAAACTTTCTTTTTCAATAACCTAATTCTACAAGCAAAAAAGACATATGTATCTAACTTTGTTGACAGAAATAAAGCAGCCTTCATAAAGTCGCACTGACATTTTCTACTGCCAGATTAAATTATCCCAGAAATTGTTCGCTTGCTACATTTTAATGAAGTTAGAGTTGATTGTAAAATCTTCATTTCTTGCTTTTTGAACATGTTCGTTGCCTACGTTGCCGACATAGCAAATTTCAAAATATTCACACAACAATTCATGCTCAATTAATTCATCCACCCTGAATACTGAATGGCCCGGTTATCCAATACGCAATGCGGTTCGGTGTATGCGTAAATGAGTCCACAGGTGTATTGTCAGTAGCTGATGGCAATGCCAAGTCGCGACTCTCTTATTAGACTGATCAGCTTTCTGTGGCTCGATCAGTAGGTTGAAAATCCACTGGATATTATCGTTATGTTTTTACTAATTGAGTACCGAAGTGATGACGTCATAGACACCTATTTTTAGAATTTCTGAATTTTGATCCCAGAACCTAAAATAACAAAATGAAATACCTCTAAATATGCAAAATCAGTTAAAGGCATTATGAATTGGCTGAGATATGGCCACCACATTAGCACAGGCTCTTGCCCCATCAAACCTCTGTAATTTGGTCTTGGTTCATAACTTTATGAACCAGGCCAGAATAACAGAAATCCGTTAGCAAACTTCAAATCTTCTGTTGGCCATATCTCGCCCAATTTGAAACGTATCTAGCTAATTTTGCACATTGAGAGGTATTTTAACCCCATTGATAAACTAGATGGACCCTTTTTGGCAATATTTCACATAAATTCAAAGAGAGGTCAAAGACAAATGCTTGTTTTCAATTATGTTTTCATTAAATGTTTTTGTTGGGGAATCAACGATCGATCGATATTTTTCTCTTAAGTGACTTTTGAAGCTCATTTTGGAAAAAATATCATTTTCAATTATATGACTTAAATTGTTAGATTGTGCAAGAGAATAAGAATTCTATAATGAAAAGTATATTCCTGTGTTATTTTCTGAAAAATGCTGGCAATTATTACAATTTAGAATCGTTGCTTGTTTTCTTCCACAGGCTCAGAAAAAACATTACGTTTTGGACGATATTAAGTCAAACTCGTATAATTTTTATGGGACAAAATAAACCCAGGGGTTTTCTTCCCCTCTAGCTCTTTTGGGGATTTGCGCCGTGCTGTTTCCGACTTGTCATGTTAATGTTAATACATTTATCCATTTCTTTTTACAGCATATAACAACGGCTCATAAAGACTGGGTGTGCTCACTTAACCTCGTTCCCAAATATGACGTAGTGGCAAGCGGATGTCGAAGCGGAGTATTAAAAACCTGGCATTCAGAATCATGTACACAAATAGGTATGAATTCATGTGTAATACTGATTGACAAGATTAGCAAAAGGCTACAGAGCTGGGGCGTAGCTAGCTATTATGCTCAAAGGGGTGTCAAGGGCGCAATTACCGAAGTTTGAATATGTGCTGTTGATGGAGCACCCCAAGGTGACAAAAACTCTCAGTTTTCTGATAGGGATTTTTTTGGCAAGGGGATGTAACTCCCTACGCGGCAAACGCCCCACACGCCCCCTTCCCCTAATTATGGTCTTTCTTCAGAGCATTTTAGATCTATTTAACTTCCCGGGATGCTCACAGTTTTTAGGAACCTTGGGTTTGTTGAATTTAGTTTTTCCCAGCTCATTTAGTCCCTTGGATTTCGTTAGCATTTGTACTTCTTAGAGTTAATTTTTAATTTTGCTTTAATTTGCAGGCGAAATCAATGCCCATTCTAAATCAATCAATGCGATATCAGCCAATTCTTCTTTAGTTTTTACAGCTTCTAGGTAAGATTTGCTTTCACTTTGTTAATTATATCACTTGTGATTTGGGTCGAGATTTTGATCAGCATCTTACAATCAGCATTGAGGACACGTTTGCAATGGGGTTTTATTCCAGCAGTGGGTTTGTGTGGAAGAAGATTTGGTAGCATCTGTAGAGAGAATTTGGGTTGATAAAGAGGGGGGGGGGTATGTGTTAAAGAGGGATACAGAGTGGATAAGAAACTGCTGCCGGGAGACAAAAGAGTCGAAGTTGGGTGTAGGAGAAAAGAGAATTGGATCGATAAGAGAGGGAAGCAGCTAAAGAGAAATTATTTGCAAGGGGGAAGAAGTATCTGGAAAATGCAAGATGGAGAAAGGACGGGGAGAGGATTTTGCAATGAAGTTAAAATTGCTTTTCTCTATTTTTCAAATTTGCACAAAAAATTGAAACCATTTTATAGAAAACTAGAAGTAATTTTCCGTATGATAAGTGCACTTTTGGTATTATGCAATTCGGTTTTGTTTTTCATATATCTTTTTTTAAGTTTTGCGACATGTAATGTTTATGTTCTCTGTTTCTACGGCCTGTTTGATTAGATTTTGCTGCGATATTTTGCAATGTATTCTTTCTTGTCATCTTAGCGATCGTCTTGTGAGAATTTGGAAACCGACCCCCACCATGGACGAGCAGGTACAAGCCATTATCTCAAATGACTCATAACCGAACCTGTTTGTTGTCCAATTCGTTTTGTGTCTCAGCTGTGAGTCAGTTTAAACTAGTCTTGTTAATGTGTTGCAAATGAAGTTGCAAACATCTTCTAATCTGCTGGTAGTGTTGACTTCGTTTACTGTATCTCATCTGGTACCTATTACCAGTTGAATAAATATTTCCTCTATCTGAAATTTCATGAAAATTTACTAGGTCATTTCAATTAAAACGTGTGCAATGTGTGGGATTTTTCTGTCTTGTATAGACATTGCCCGGACAAGTATTGCAGTTTATATTCCACTTTTGCCCATTAACTTGTTCGGGTATCCTAAATTACCTTTCACGGCTTTAACAGTCGTGTGGAATGAAGAAATGATCTTTTCAGTGGCAGATAGAAGTTTTTATATGACAATGTGGATATAATAACTTTTCGTTTGTGGTTGAATTATCTAAAAAGTCAAAATTTCGTTAAGACTTTCTAGCCTTGAATTATCGAAGATTCATATATGGAATGCTAGTAACATGCATATCAAGTTGACAAAATATTTCCGTAAGAGCTCGTATTCCATTGCCCGTTTCTTTGGGTAGTTTGCAATGAAATTCAGTCGCCTTTAGCCAACGCTGTAAAGCTATTAAATTCTTTTGCACGGAGATTTTTTTCTCTAGTTTGACATTAGCCCAAAATCGTAGTCTAGGTAGAAATTTTCATACTCTAGCGTTCTTATAATTTATTGGAAGAAAAATAATTAATTTAAAAAGGATGTGAGCACAAATAGTGAATAATTATGTGGGTATCAATAAAGGATTGATTTTAAAATTATGCCCTTGTATATTTCCAATGGATGATTTTCTTTAAATCGAATTATTTAAACAGTTATTATTCATCATTCACTCTAACAACATAAGCAGTTAACTCCCGTAGAGTATTTTTAAACAGTCGGATGAAGTGACAACAATTTTGCGCATCCAGGTAGAATATAGGTTGATGTGATTCCGTTTGTTATAAATTTCTATCAAGAGTTTATGCAGTTTACAGTTAATCAGTGCAAACTCTCCAACCCCCCTCCCCCCTGCACCCCTCCCCTCCCCCTTCCTTCTCTTACCCTCCCTCCCCCAGAAACATTATAGTCTAGGCTAGGCCTATTTCCTTTGACTATTTAGACAGGCTTAGATTTTTCAGTTGGTGTCATTTGTGCTAGATTTAATCAGGCTGACATTTAATTTGTTCAGTCGTTTTTCTGAACAGGTCTTTATAGTCAGATGCATTCTACTTTTATTTTAATTTAATTTAGAACTTTTTGCTGTTTTAGAATTATATTACACTTGAACTTAGCTATTCCGAAAAACCGATACTTTGTAGATATAAACTGTACAGATTGGTATATGGCTCTGATAAAGACGAGTGTTGTTTGTTTAGTTGACGGATTAAGACGAGTGTTTAGAAAACAGAAATAGGTTCGTAAAACAATAGCACAACTTTGAAATAATCTAAATCAAGTTTTGCTTATTTCAGTTTGTTATTTCCAATGTGGCATCGTTTCTAGAACACTTTTTAAGACGATGAGATTTCGATGCTAATTTTTCCGTCCTTTGGTGCAATTTTTGCCAGGCCTGTCATTGTTTGTAGGTTTTCTTGTAGTAATGTTTTGTAAATCGACTTTAGCAATTAGAGAATTGGATCGTTAATCAAGTTTTCTAACCGTGTTCTTGTCATTCAGTTGTTTCGTGTTTTTTAAGTCATTTTCAGTGATTGATGTTTTGTAATTGATGATTTAATAGCAATGAAGTCTTGTTAATTTGCTGTACTGTTGTCTAATGGAATATTTTCTTTTTTGCTACCTCTTTAGTTTGAAAATGGTTCAATAAATTGGTTCTTCCTCTTTATTTTTTCGTTTGGGCTCGCTCTCCAACATTTAACTTGGGCAAGCTTGCAAGCGACTAAATATTGGGATCTACTTTGTTTCAAAAGCATTTCCTGTTTTGACCTTTTCGCACTATCTTTCCATTTTAATAAGTTGTTTTACTCTAGTGCCAATGCCTCCCCGGCACTTCTCTGAATGCTCATGATGCAAGTGGATCCGAATTGGATTCAATTTTCTCCCCCCTCCCCCCTCCAAAATTATATCACTTGTGCATTTTTCGTTCCTAGTTCTTATCGCAATGCAATCCTTGTGATTATATAACACACCCAATTTGTTCCCTGTATCCCATAGTTTTGCCTCCATTCTTCCCAGCTTCACTTGTTTGCAGCCCCTCATAGACCACCCAATGCCATAGCTACCCATCCCAGCGAACCCGCATCATGATAAACAACCCCGTTACCAACCGGTTAGCTCCTAACCCGCGTTGTCGGCTTCCCCCCTTTTAGGAATGACCACCCTCACGTATTCCAACTGTGACGTATTTATTCGGAGTTACAACATCATTGAAAATCATTCACATTGCGTTCTTAACCGCCTAAATACTTTAAAACCCCATGGGTTGTTATTGCATCTTTGATCTTAATGCCCCTGATGATTATAAATTGCCTTTTCATTACCAGAGGGATTTCTTGTTTGTTTAACTTGCAAGAAACTTCTCTTTGTTATCACAATGTGTTAGAAAATGTATTCACTCTTCGGTGGGTTACTTGTTGAGCCATGGATGGAAGAACGCGATGCAAAGAGAGCCATTTTCTCTTGACTTTGGATCACAACTTTGGATTAAACGGTTTTGACCGACAGTTTTTTCCAGATGTTCCCAAGTGAGACATTCTTTAGAATATTGTCTTTATTTAGATTCATATAGATTTTTACTTTGCCTTTTTTACTCAAGTTGCAAAAATCGCGAATATTTGCTAACTGCGCCTAAGAAGGGGCAAATTAGGTAGTTTCCTTCAATTTAAGAATAATAGGGCTTTGAATTCAAATCGAACAGAAATTGTAATGGTCCATCCTAGATTTTGTAGTTGAAAAACCGCAGGGGGAAGGCCTGCGTTTCATAGCGTCCCTGACATTGTGAAGAAATTCTGCTGTCTGCTGCTCTGTGAAGGGATTTTCATATCTTTATTTGTAACGGCTGTTATAACGAGCAATTAGTAAACAATACGAAACTTGTGACGCCCTTTGAAGCCGATCTTTCGAAGCAGCATTGGGCACCAGTAAGGTTTAGGCGGGAAAAAATGCGGTGTTGAATAGAGCCACCATTGCTTTGTATTGCGCCTAATTCATTTCTGGTACGAAGAACAACTACCACAAAACAACAGGTATGTATAAAGCGTGCACTGAATGGGACGCTATTCACGAGGGAATTTTGTTTTCTGCATTCAAACTATTGATGCTGCTTAGATTCGATTCAAGTGATGGCATGCAAATAGCAAGCACTTGAGGCAAATGCGTCAAGTTGTAATCAGACTGAAGAATTATACCAGGGCCGTTGCATTTGCAGCATTGTATTCAACTTAAAATAAATGTTTTTTGTATTTCAATACGTAATTACATATTCAAAAACCACTCCAATCACTAGAATATCCATTGAGCAACGAAGGCTTAAAATGAGCTTAGGGGTGTCTTAAAGCAATGCAAATAGGTGACTTCCAATTAGCATCTGTGATCTCCCTTAGTTTTTAGTCCTACCCAAATTCTTAAATATCAAATAGCCAAAATCAAGCAGAAAATTTATTGAAAAAAACAAGTTCAGAGTGCAATCTTTCTATACTGGCAGAATTTCTCGACAGAAGATGGAAATCTTGAGGAAGCTCAAGTAACCACGACTACATTCATACTTCAGTTACCACATTCAGGCCTCAAATCGTTGTTTTTGAAAAGCTTTGGAATCTTAGGCTAATTTCCCAGAAAAAGAACTTGCATTTTCTTCTCAAGATCAAATGATTGAAGAAAATACCCGTGCACCTACCTTTCACTAAAACGGCAATCATTGAACTCTTTTGGGCTTAGAAATAAGTATTTGAATTCCTCAAAAAAGGACATAAACGTTGGAGAGTAAACTCGATGATTGCTAAAAACACTAAAAGGATAGGTTTGTGGTTTCCGTCTTCCCCGTTGCCAGATTGCGCATGGAATTTGGCCTGATTTCAGAACCTTTTACTATCGGGTACTGTCTGGAACTTAATAAAAAAGCCGCCATTCACAAAAGATAAATTTTGTTTGCTCTATAAAGTGGGTGGGTCTTGTCAATGAAAGAGATAACTTATCGAAAACTTATCGAAATGTTGCCAACAAGCTTATCACCACAGTCGAATGTTCCTGTTAAGGATGGCGTGAGAAGAAATGGTCCAGCATCAAAAGGGTTGTCACTACGGTGGCGCATGGGGGTGTGCTACACACCCCTGGGAAAAATGTCATAGCAAAAATGAGAATTTGGCCATGAAGGGGTGCTTTGTCAACAAGTTGGACCAAAACACCCCTCTTGAGCATTGAAAACTAGTGGCGGCTTAAAGGAAAATCATCAGGGCAGACAACTTTTTTGTAAATAATTTCATATAAGCCATTTTAATTTGTTGCAAAGTTACTAACTGCTATGGCTGTGGTTAAAGTTATGTATTTATGTTTATAGATATCGATGGTTTTCGGTTAACTGCTACATATTCACCGCATTATCATGATGTCATTACATTGCAACCATTGCATAAATGTATGGACTAATGCTACCTCAAGGGGAAACTGCCCTTTTAAAAGCCCCCTCGCATCACAAACCCTGAAAAACAGGGCGCATAGGCGAGCAAGCTGAATTCGGCAATCTTTTGGCCCTGAAGGTAACAAGTAAATGCTACGCCCTACAAGCGCGATTTGCTTCAAACGGATTTGGTTGGTCTTCAGGAATAACTTTGGAGCATTCTTTCCATTCTTTGTGACGTCATAATACGACATTTTGATATCATAAAATGCCTTGTGTTTTCTACCTAGCCCGTTTAGAACATATTTTGAGTCAAGCAAGCCTGGAAATTAAAAGAAATTGGCTCCAACTGACTGCTGGCTTGCAAATTAAAAACAAGGTCTTAAATTTTCAATGTTTTTGACTGCTGAGACTCCATGTGGACTTGTGTGAAGATGACAACTGCAAAAAAAGACGACATGCTTTGGTTGGTGGCTTCTCTTTATTGTGACTACGTCATACAGTTTACTGCTGTGGTCGTTGTGGTATAAGTACCACATCAAGCCAACAAAAAGAATTATGAAACAAAACAACACGACGATACATTAAATAATGGCACAGGCAGCGAAGCATGTGACCAGGGCTTGATACGTAGTGTTTGGTAGGCTATTGTTCAAATAACATGTTTAGATCAGTCTATTTCAATAAAACGTGTGCAGCCAAATCTAATCGAGACAAATGAAATAGTTTTTAGTACCAGCAACTGTTTAACTAATATAACCTATTAGTAAACTAATATAAATTCATTGAGAAATATTCAATAAAGCTGTATTCATTATAGCATGCAGATGGATTTCACGATATAAGGAGGATTGAGATTTCCTGATTCATTTCAACAAACAAATTAATAAACACCAATAATGTGAAAAGAAATGTGAAAGTGATTTGTTGTAGATGTGAATTTGTCAATAGAAAAGGCTTACAAGTGACAGTAATTGCTGTAGTTTTGCTTGAATTAAGTTAATTTAAAAGAACTTTGGAAAACATCAAGAATAAAGTATTAGATTGAAACAAGATATAGTTTCGTCCATACCATAAAGATCTGTGATACGCGCTGGTGTATAGAACGTTAGGTTGGGCATGAGCATTACATGACAGACAGGACAAGGAGTAATTATATTAAAGATATGTAGTTCACTATTCAATTAACTTTATTCCGATTGTCACAAGTGAACTTAAAAATGATACATTCTGTCAAAAGAATATATTTTAGATGAATAAACTGAGAATCAGACAAAACATGAACATAAATTTTATTCTTCCTAGTAAGATATACCTGACAAAATGCACATGGTATGCTCTAGTTTAATGCTGAAGTTAGTTTAGACTTGCATCTAAACTCGGGCATAGTATAGTCATGGAATAGTAAGAGGGGGGAAGATGGGGTTGCACAATGACCTTCCAGTCCAGCATAGCTACTGATCACGTTTGATGAAAAGCCACAGTTCCGCACAAACCTTTGCAGACACTTGAGGGGCAATATGTATATACAGCGCATTGTGCTACGCCCTTTTCCAAATTCAAAATCAGGAAGTTTATGCTGTTATAAAAAATATTTCAAAAATCATCAACATTTAAATGGGAGAAAGTCTGCAAAATCTCGTCATCTTTAGTGACAGGTTATTTGAAAGCCAATCATCCAAACAATTTTACTTCTTGCTTTAGTCGACTCGCGGAGCCAGTTTTTTATTGCAATATCAAGTAAATTGAGGGAAAAAAATAAGTCAACGAAAGAGCAGCCTCCTTCTAATGCTATTTTATGACTGATGAGAGGCTAACATAGAAGCATGGAACGCGTGAAGGCACGCTGTAGGTGTTTTCATGAAAATGAAACACCTGTTTCGTCGTTTTTAACCCCAAAAGTGTACTAACCATCGCTAAAGATTCTTAAAAAATCTCTGTTCAAAAAGGCCCCTTTTGCTGCGCTTTTGTGCTAAACTGCTTGCAACGGTAAGAATTTCATGCTCAAAGTTTCAACACAAATAAGCATTCAAGTTTCCATTTGTTATATCTAAAGTTATGAATAGAGAGTCCAGTGAATATTTCAATCCTTGCTACCAAACACACACCGCCTCGCTGCTCAATGATCATTCGGCCACCCTGAGTTTGCCCCTTGCGCTATTCATTGTGTTCGTTTTAATAATTAATTGTTGGGCATGGGTAAGCGAAGTATTCAAGCCTATTCACTCAGTCGAATTCATGTGGAAGGCCTTACAGCAGTCTATTGCAAAAATCCATTCAAGGCTACAAAAGTATTCAAGAACCAGGCCAAATAACTATTGGGTATGTATACCAATAATTATCAACAATTTTAAATTGTTTTTAACATTCGTAAATCGCTTATCCATTGCTCTCTATTACACCTGAATAGTATTCAAAAGCGATTTAGTTCCATTTTATAGGCACTTCTTGAGTACTTATAATTAACTCAGTGGATCTTTGTTCATTGGAGTCAGCTTGGGCGTAAACCTCTCTATATATTTGTGACTTGGTGCGTTGGTGATTTGCAAATCATATTTATCGATGAAGATGTGTTAGTAGGAAGATGTTAAGTCTGGAAATGCATTTCTATACCTTTTTGTCGACGATTAAAAGTTCTGGAGAAGATATTTGCTCAATTACTGCTGATAGCCAATGACGATAACGCTTTTCGTGACATGCAAAGAGTGTTACCGAATATCAACAAGAAGGACTTTAAAAGATGCTGTGGAACCACAACATTCGTAGCAAACAACCGAATGCATCTAATTTTCTTTTAACGTGGTATTTTTCTCTTCTTCTAGAAAATGCTATTTCTGTTTAACTGTCTGTAGATGTATATTGATAAGTACATGTAGAGCTACATATAACTTCAGCAAAGAAAATTTCAGCAGTGTAGTTGGTCGTTGCATTCGAAAGCCATTAAAGTCGGTGGAGCCAAAAATGGCCTTTACAGCTTTGCAGCCCTAGTTCACTTGAAATACGTTTCGCAGTAATGTTATGAACTTTGGGAGATATTTGCTCAGGTAACTCGCAAATCCAGTTAAAAGGACAGTGTCTAGGAGAGCTGCGTCATAACTTTGGCTTACTAAATGCTAGGGACGTCCTTAGTTTTAATGAAAATAACCATTGTAGAAAATGGTGGAGTATAACCATGCGTGATCGAATTGCAAGGCTAGTGACCAGAAAGTGTTAAACAATATTTAAGTCATACATTATTTTTCGCAATTCTAGGAATCGGACTATCCGGTCCTCATCAATCGAAAGGAAATATGCATATATTCTCAGCTTTCTTTGATAGTCGTAGCTTTTTTTGCAAAGGCTGTTAAAATTTTGCTGATGAGTGTAAGGTTTTGGTTTATTCAGTAGGGAACGGTGGATGCAGATGTTACAAAAAGCTCTCTTATCAGCTTGCTGTATACTGCATGCTTATTTTGTCCCATAAGTTTGCTGTTCGAAACCTCGGATTTCTAACCCTTATCGTCGAACTAGCATAACCTCTTTGATTTCTCCCCATAAATATGCTAGACGGGAAATGATGTGAATTCATCAGAAAAGACTGTGTAGAGCTTTCCCTTTGAGATACACTGCACTGCTTTAGCGGAGAATTCCTATGCAGTTAAAGTCATTTTTTTTGCAACATTCTTGCTGACCTCAACACTGTTGCCACATAAAATAGCTGAGATATGTTGGGCGCTCTGCTACGTTAGACGCGAGAGATGCATGTCCATAGGCCGTGCGCTTGTTGATTCGCTTCATTGAATTGTCAGACGGGCATGCCGCGGTACTATTCACAGGGCCAACCAAGACCATCTTTACTTGAGGCAATATACTGCAGTTTTTTCGCAATGTTTCTCCTATTTGAAAAATTTCTCTACTGAACATACAAGTTGCAAAAAGTGTTGTGCTCTAAGATTTTGCAAGTAATATTAATTTGCAATTGAAGACTATTTTCTATCATCTGTCATTTTGAATTTCTACGAAAATGTTGAGGCTGGCTTGCAAAGTTGCAGAACAGCTATAAGCTAATAAAAATATTGTTTGAAGTAATGGAATATTCATTCTGGTCTGACAGTTCAACAATAATATGCCATTATTAAACCGTGTCGTGATTTTAAGGCAAAAGCTAGCTAGCACCGCCTAAGTCTTGGCTAAGACAAATAATCTCCTTAGCAAAAAATTGTTTCCTAAATATATTAGTAATTATTCTGAACTAGACATATTATATCAATTATATTTAATTTGTTACATGATATCACGGGCTATTTATAGATATTGTCGTGGAAAGTCTTAACCCGAAAGGTCGAAGTCAGGGGCCATCCTAAATCACTCTACTCTCTATCTTGTTGTGGAAGATTCTAAATGATAACATTTTTGCAATAATAAGGAAAAGAAGAAAAAAAATTAACTGCATCTGTCTAGTGTTTTGTTGTTGATCAAAAACAACATTACCAACACCAGTCTATTATTAATTCATCATCTTAAACAGAATGTACCAGATGATGCACGGATAGAACCATGTCGATCTATGTGATATATAAAAATTGAGTTTACCAAGTGAATGTGATGGTTGCCTTTTTTACCTTCTCATATCTGACAGTCTTCGAGCATAGATTTCCTATAAAACTTTGAGGGAGTCGATGAAAAAGCAATATTTTATACAACTTCTGCGATATTCGTGAGGTTGAGACAATCAAATCTACCTGAAGTAGAGGTAACTTCTAGACAATGCTGAGTTCTCTTCATTACAACATTTCTCAGACTCTTCATTTTCTTTAGAGTATCATCGAGCTTGTAGCTTGGTAGAACATTTATATAGCTGTTCAGAAGAGTTTCGAGAAGTGACTAAAATAATAAGCTGCAATCATCAACATAATTTGAATAATTTTCGGCCAAGAGAAATTGCTATAGCATGTCTAATCAAGCTGTTTCGTTAAATTTCATTCATGATTTTTTTTCAGATAAGAAACTGATGAATAAAATCATTTTTCAAATTTTCACATTTCAGAAAAACATTTCAAAAGATATTGCTTTTCAATGCAAGATCTCCAAACTCTCATATCTACTCGTCCTTTCCTATAAATGTCTTTCTTCTTATTATTATAGACAAAAGACAATTGGTTGATTTGTATCAAATGTATTATAAACTGTGCAGAGGGCCATTCTAATTTTTGGCTTTTTGACGATGTTCAGTCTTGGTATGACATCATTTAAGATCTGTGATAGTCAGTGTAGTTGATCTGCTTGCAGAGCCCAACCCTTTCGACTGTTAATATCATATTATATGTCCCTTGCTAGAACCATACTACAAGTTACTGACATATTTATCATTTTATCGGAACAGGTCGCGTAATGAATCCGCTAAAGGCAGAAGATAACTTGAAGTCGGAAACGTCATCGCCAAAAACACAAACTAGCGATACAGTTACTGGGTACCAAGGTGGTAACACGGCGGTGAATAACAACACAACTGAGGACGATGATGATCACGTGAAGCGACCTATGAATGCGTTTATGGTTTGGTCTCGCACTGAACGACGGAAGCTAGCATTGAAATACCCAAACATGTTGAACTGTGAGATAAGCAAGCTTTTAGGCGCAGAATGGAGTCGCATGGGAGACGAAGAAAAACAACCATATATACAAGAATCGAAAAGGCTGCGAACAATACATAGCCAAAAGTATCCAGATTACTCATACAAGCCAAGACGACGAAAAAGAAAGGCCCAGCAAAACCAAAACGTTTACCCACCAATGAGTTTTCCAACTGGATTCCCAACTGGAGGCCCTGTCCTGCCTCCTTATCAGTTCCCAGCCTCCTATCCGAAGATGATGTCGGACTCTTTCCGCCTACCCGGAACCGGTGTCGACTCACCTTATCATCCGGGTATGTCGGACCCATCAAAAGCGGGGAATTATTTCAACCCAGCAAATATGCCTTCAGCACAAGACATGAAGTATTTTATGCCCGGCTCAAACGGCAGTGGTTTTCCACCGTCTTCAACATTTCCAAACATGAGCATAGGTGGTTCAACTTCAGTTAGTGCTCCTAGTAACATGTACTCTTCTAATCCGGGACAATATGCACCTACTCTTTTTAAAGACCATAGTTTTTCAGGTAGTATTTAAACTTTACAATAGTTTATAGACCGCCCCAGCTTCATTCAGATGTGCGGAAAGTGCGGTATATTTTAGCTGTTTGCACCATAATCGGCTTTTTCTGCAAACTAATTGTATACTGATTAGCATTGGCAGCTTTTGTAAATATAATGTTGTAACATATCAGCGACTTTGTAAAGCTTAAAAGTTTCTGCTACTAATAATATTAGTTTTAGTTTATATTTCGACAAAAGAAAAAATGTTTAGCACGACGCAATGTTTTCTATATGAATATGTGTAGAGAAAGCACAACAATTTTTTTTCTTGAGTAAATACTCTGAATGTTCAATTATCAAAGGACCTATAAGGGTGCACATTTATATCTAAGACAGGGGTGCTTAAGCTTTGATATAAATCATAAACCCAAAAAAAATCCTAGCATAGAATTGATACGAAACATTGTTTTCCTAAAACTGCACAAGGAAGTTTGACTCTTTTCTCCATTTCGATTCAAAACAATTCGGAACTTCATGAACCCCACAAAGTAATTGAATAATAATTGACCAAAAGATAATATTGCTCACTTTTTAGACCCAGGAAAGTAATCCGTGCACCCCTCTCCTAAGAATATATAAGTACCCCTCCCTGGGTCAGAGGAAAAGAAGAAGGGCGAAAAAAAGACGGTCCTACCTGATTGAAATTCATCAATCGCACATTCACCAATTTCATCCATGTTTAGGGGCTCAAACTTTCCTGGGCACATTTTAGAGGGAGATGTATTAAACAATTTCAGACCTTAACTACTGACAGAAGCCTCTCTTTTTACGTTCTAAAAATTTTCACAATAAGTGAGTCAAAGCACTGATATGGTCTTGGCATTACTGAAGGTCTCTTATTCAAATTTTCTCTAAATAGAATAATTTTCTGGCTGAACATTCGCTGCTCCGCCATAGTAGCTCCAGCTCTGCTAGAGTCCTCTGCAAAAGGGGCTGACTTGAAAACTTCTTCCTTACCGAGAAATAAAATTTTGGAGGGCCCAGAAAATTTGCTGCTTTAGGTTTCATTTAGGTTTCAATTGGAGGCTGTATAAAAAGACAGTACTTCAAAAAATGCACCTAAAATTCAAAAGTACGTCAGTATTACGATTAATACAAAAGGTAAGATTGATTATTCAGGGTTTGATGAAGGCGGCCAATATGGCTGGTGGCAGAAAAAGTTTCGCAACTATGTCTTGGATATTTACAGCATCGACTGAGAACCAAGGATCCTAAGCACAGACAAATGTTTTATCATAGATATGCTCCGTAGTTTATGCTGTTCGATATGCTATTTGGTTTGATTGTGACATGGAGATTTGACAACTTTAAGATTTGACAAATGAAGGCAGGAATTAAAGAACACGACTTATGGATAGCCCTTGTTGTCTTCCAAAGCATGATTTTTCTGGTGAAACATGATCCATTTTTGGAATAAACAAGTTAACTTTGAGGTAATCCCTGAAGTAAATTAACCTTTAGGTCTCGGTAACTTTTTCCCCTCGTTGTCACTCTTCAAAAGGAGCGCACAATTTCCAAAAATTGGGCGCCAGACTGCCCCTAGTTACCCCCTCTTAAATCCACCACTGGCTCTGGCACCCAGGTAAAAAATGTTAGGAGTTCAAACCAAAACAAAAGTTGTCGTTTAGATCTAATATGATGCTGCACATGATCTGGATGACTACTGAATAAGGGTTTTCCTTGAAAAGTGTACGAATTATAACATGAGTGTACGAATTATAACATAAACTCCAGATTTGTATTTAAACCTGCGTTTAACGTTCTCTAAATACATAGGGAAATGACATTACGAGCTAAGGAAATCGCATTTTGAATTATCTCGACAAAAGGTTAACCCTTTTTCCATTCTATAGCCATATTGGATAAACAGAGAGAAACAGAAAAGTACAAGTTATCTTACAATGTTACGTTAATTACATTAAGTGACCACAATATCACAGTCTACACGTTTTCATAACAAAATGTTTTATATGAGCATAGAAACCACGAGGTCGCGAATTGAAACGAACAATAAATTAACATGCCAATGACTAATGCTACGAGAAATAAAAAAAGATCGTATCCATAATATCATTGGATGGGGCATCCCCATAGATGTTGGAGCCTGTGGACACAGGGGGGCCCGTGTTCCAACTTTCCAGAAATAGGGTAAAATACCAATTTATGGCTCAGAGATCAGAGGTGCTTTTCATCTCCAGCTCTTGTGATGCTTTTACCTCTAGGGAGATTCCCACAGCTTACGTATGATATTAAAACATGGAGAACGTAGTTTCTGGCAGCATTCGGACGAAAAATTGTTTTGGAATTTTATAGCTTGTTCACGAGCTAGGAGGAACATTCTATACGAACATCTGTCTAATGCAAATTTCACTTTTTTGTAATGTAGGTATTATTGCCATATAATAATACAGCTTGAAAACTCAGAGTTCAATTAAAAACCGTTTGACGCACCAAAAATTGTGGAAATAACCGTTAACATATTAAAGATTAGGGAGTAACGGGGTGTATTTAAGGCCTAAAGGGGTACAGGGACTCGTAGCCAATGTAATGTTGCAAAGAAAATTAGCAATAATATATATAATAATAATAAATAATAATAATATAATAATAATATAATAATAATAATAAATAATTTGTTTAAAGTTGGCGTTGGCGTACTAAATGAACGGCTGATAGCTATAAAGAAGCTAATTAAGGCCAACTATCTATAAAGAGTTAGTATGAAATAAAAATATATGATACAATATTAAAAAGGTTTATGCAACGACTGATATGGTATATGGCTAAAATGATTATGCAGCGTTACAATATTAAAAATGTTTCCGTCTCGTGTATTTGTGTTTACTTTGTGTGACTTACTGTTCCGCTGCAATTTGACTTGCAATTTCAATCTCCCTTGTTCTCTTTTCTTTTTCTGCTTGTAGCTCGTTGTAAATAATTCAATTCAATTCAATTCAATTCAATTATAATGAATTCAACTTTTAATCACAGGCTACATGATTAAACATACTTATAATTGATAGAGCTTAGGGCAAATAAAAAGAACTCAGACGAGCTATCGAGTTATTCACCCTATTATATTACATGCATGAATTTACATTGAACTAGAAAAAAAATTAAACATCAAGGCAAAATTTTTTGGATAAATGTTAAGGTTAACAAATACAAATTAATAAGAAGAAAAACAATGAATAACTAAACTAAGCGAAGCAGCTCCAGACAGAGAACCCTCTACTCGAAGAGGGCAAAACCATAGTAAAGCAAATAAAAATGCTCAATTTCTCAAGGGCAAGGGGGGCCACTGTCCCCGCTGCCCCCTGGCGCAGGCGTCCTTGGTTCCAGAGCAATATATGTTTCGTGCGATATTTCAGCCTCGACCTAACATGCATAATCTAATTACAGATTCTCTGCGAAGCTGATATCCTTTTGACTTCAATATCCAAGAAAGACTTTCTGAATAGCGACTATCCGGATATACGACGAAGGCTCATTAGATCACAGGGGATAGGAAGGACTAAGCCTGCATGTTAAGCTTGTTACGTCGAAATACGAACAGCTCAAGGTATTTTAAACTATTCATTTTTTGTTATTGTTGGCTACAGCTGTTTTTATCGTTAATTATAGAATACTCAAAGCAACAGTCTGGAATCTATAAATGAGGGATGCTTTAATAAACTTTCATCCCTGCATAAAATATTCACGTTTGCATGCTTTGAAATCTAATGCACCTTAGCTCACCTTGTCCCCACGGATCAATAGATCGAGGTGGTTAGGGCTCAACAAAACAACAAAGATGACGATTTCCTGTTCGCATTATAACAACCACTGTTGTAATTGTCAGAGTTCTGCGGAAGAAGAAAACGTCCAACGTGAACACTGTAGCAACGATTTTCGTTTGTAGAATACATGGGTTCTGACTCTCAACTGTGAGGTATACTCAGAGGCATGGCTTGGGCGTCTTTCAGTGGTAATTACCTTTTTACTATTTTATCAACGTTTACACCTTGGTTTGTTTTTTTACCAATCGGTTGGCTCGCGAACAAGCTAGCCATCTGTCAGACAGGCCTATCATATAGAAATGGGTTGTAAAAATATGACTTCCTAGAGTAAAGTTTTTTCCAAATCAAGAGACTTTGTGTAATCAATATTGAGCTGAGCAACAGTATTATACATTATTATACAGAATCAATATTATACAGTTTGTTTTAAGCATCTAGAACAATGTCCTTCTGTGACCTCCAATACCGCCAATCCGACAGCATTCCCATCCATCGTGTTTGTTTTTGACTTTGCAAAATCTAAATTATGGAGAATTTAACAAGGGCATTAATGCCGCTGGATTTACATTTTTTACTGAGTGCTTCATTTTGGTCGCAAATTTGGGCAGCCTTCTTGAAATGTTACGGTATAATAGGACAAAACTTTTGGGAAGGGGTGAGGGGGGATGGGCTAACGATCCATTTTTTACAATAAATGCACCATTTCCACCTATTTTCTTTTTCCACATGAATAAGGGAGAAAGTAGTCGCACCATCTAACTTCACTGGCTGATAATGGATGTAGGGGGCAGTGTATATTTTTACAGAGAAGAGTGTAAGATTTATGCGAAGTGATGAAACTTTTGTTGAAAGAGGTTTTTTACAATCAGTTTTTACACTCATTTTTTATAAGAAACTGGCCAAAAAAACGAGTGCTGGACAGTCAGAAAAAAATTAGAAACTTCAGTACTCAAAGCAAAAAATTAAGAAATTATTAAATTGTGATGAAACTGAGAACAACGAAATGTTGTAAAATCCAAGAACATGATTGCCCTGTTGATCTAAAACTTAAGACGCAAGGGATAAAAATATACGTCCCACATCAAAATACAGCATCAGAATCTCTTGATGTGATAAAAAAGGCTACGAACATTTCATAACATCATTAATGACATCAACATAAAGAAAGTCTGAAGAAACAATGAATATTGAAATTTTCCAGAACATTAAGAAACTGGAGTACTCAACATCGACCTTTGTTTCTTATAATAAAAATGAATGTAGTTCCCCAGTGTATTCATAATGTTTTCATGTGTTTCGCTATATACAGAGTAGCATCATTCAGCTAATTTCAAAGGAAATTATGATAATATAAGTGCAGAAGGTGTGGATTGCATGAAGAAAACTTAGAACATTTATGGCAATGCGAAAAATTCAAAAGACACCTTCCAGGAATGGAACAAATTCTAAAAAGCAAAGCAAAAGGCCTGATAGAAATCGAGAGATTGGTTGAACTTTTTCAAACTTAAGTGAAAATTAGCCTGTGGTACTATACTGCACATGACGTCTTTCCTGGCAATTCTGTGTTTGTGCTATAGTAACTGCTCCGAAACGGAGATTTGGCGAGATATATTATTATTATTATTAATCTGCTTTAGGTAAGCTAAATCATCTTGGCTCTACACAGAATGCTAAACTAAAAGGAGCCTGAGGGGGGAGGGGGGGGGGATGTTTCAAAACTTCGGACTAGCTGTTGCTTCAAATGGCTTCTAGACTGACTTTTTATTCAAAGTACACTAAAAAATTATTCTAGTTTTTGCCTTCAAAATATTCAATTTGATATCAATTATGATTAGGGTTGACGGGCAAGTTTCTTACACTTTTTCATGAGAAAAAACGTAACATTTCGAAACAAAACTGTGGAACTTAACCAGTGGTGTAATCATAGCTTGGGTATTGAGGGGATGAAAATGTTGAATGGAAAGCGGGAAGTAAATCCGGGACTCGCTGCAGGCATACAGATGCTGTAGGGGAAATTGTTTGTGACCAGGCCTTTTAGCACGTTTAGCAAGACCCATTACGTAAAACTTTTTAGTAAAAAACTTAGGGAAATTTTTACGAACATGCGGCTTTGGTGAAACAGTTGTTTAAATAATGAAACTGTGAACTTTCGAGAAAAATTAAATAAAAAGCCTTTATGATTGAAAAGCCTTTCACTGTTTCATATGCAAAAGCAACTTTTCTAGCAAATACTGGCTTTTTATAGAATTTATTGAAAAAGGAGACACGGAAGAAGAAGGTAAAGGAACCTCCTTTTCACCAATCTGCTGGAGGCATAATGAATCGGAGCAGAACTGTTTTACTCTAACGTCTAAGGTTTTTACGATCTCTGGCTATGGGAAATTGTACAATCTTTGGAGGGCATGTATGAATCTTGCTAGGAATCAAGGATGCTCTTTGGTGAAGCTATGATCCTAAGTTAGGGTTTTTGGTGCTTAAACTGCTGTTAGAATAAAATGGCTTATTAGAGAGCAGCCTGGTCTTAGTAAAAAAGTTGAGAAAAGTGAATCCAAGTTAAAAAGAGTGAAATATCATGATCTCCGAGTACAGTTCTTATCGGGAAGCACAGTTGCCGCGCTTGTTTTCCAGTTCCCGTCCCCTCCCAATATGAAATTCATTGCAACAAAACAATTATTACCCTGAGCATAGGTGCATAGTACTAAAAATTTATCTATAAAAAAATTGCCGTTATTCTCTCATACGAATTGTAAATCGAGAGCTTTAGTCATTTTGAAGAAAGTAATAATGGAGAACTGCAACATTTTGTGATACATTTTCCTTTATAATGCTTTTGGCATGTTTAAATGTTTGTAATTTAATATTGCTAGGACATTTGGTATTTTTAATATTGGTAATTTAATATTGTAATTTATCGCGAAAGCTGTGTCAGTAATGCCATAGAGCTGCACATCAATAAATTATTATTAAACGTTTTAACCTTGGGAAACGCCCATTATACAAGGATTAGGCATATTGGTCACTGAAGAGTTTGTGTTTTCAAATAATGTATGAATGTGCTTAGAAGTGACACATTCAAAATTATTTTTATAATATTGTGAAAACAAAGTAGTCAATTGTAGAAATATGTTTTCAGAACTTAAACTGCTTTTGTTTTTTATTGTTGATAATCGCTTTACATTTTAAATATAAACAACGGAATAATTTTGTACGATGGGTGCATCTTTTATGCCAATTGATGACAAAAATAGTGATCTTATGCCGTACACCTCATTTTTACAGGCATTATTCAACTGGTCTGTCCCGATTTGCAACATTTATTCCCTATTTGATTTTCTGCCATTTTTATCCTAAAATCCTATTCGTTGGATCTAGGGGCGTCGTAGAAGGGGGTAGGTCACCCTAGGATCATTCTGTACCAATGTTGTGTGTTTTTCGGATGAACACCTTACATTTTTGGTTTTTTTTATATCATTTGCTTACATGAGGTGCAGCTCGGATTTTGTTTTGCAAGTAGGGGGAACTTTAAACAAATATCTACTTTTGGGGATAAATGCAAAGGGAATTTGTCTTACTATGAGACATTTGGGTATAAAGCCAAAAAGAGGAAGATTATTCGAGTATGCAATGTTTACCATAATGGGATTGATTTACAAAAATGAGGCAAAATGAATATCAAATGAGTTACAAAATACACAATATAATACTAAAAAGCATTAAAACGATATATTTTAACTGATCTTCAAAATAATTTTCAACAGAAGCGCACTTACTAATTGGGAATCATGCAAAACGCATCGCGTAATCTCAGGGCCTAGTTAGAAATTACCTTTCTTATTGTGTATGCTAAAAGATCCACTGTTTAAAGTTTTGCTTTTGTTAAAATAACCATTTTCAGGCCTCAAAGCCAGTTTACACGATGAAATTTTTATTTTTGTCTAACTAAGCATTGATAAGACCAATTATAATTTATCCACTATTTTTCAACATTATATTGTATCAATACTTAAGGCCCAAAACAAGGATTTAAAACAGACAATGTAGTAAATATTTCATTCGTAAGCAGCTGTTTGCGATTCAATAAAGCCTTGTCTGATTCCTTTGAAATTTAATAAGAGTTTCCAACATAACTGATAATTCTCGAGAATAAATTATCGCTTGTTTTACGATTGCCAGGTATCTGAAGAAGCCTCAATTGAGGGTGAAGAGAGAGGATGGACTCTAGAAAAGAGACTGTTTTTCCTCAGGATAGAAAGTTAAGGATTTGACAAATGTGTATCAAATGATATTATAAAAGGTTTTATATAGGTGTGATACTCTTAATATGTATTTGAATGACCGTCCATACATTTGTCAGTCGACACACAGGGCTCAATAAATCTCTTATTGTGTGCACGTTCTTTGGTCGTATAAAAGTTAGGCTTGCCCGGACCCAGCTCATTTAAAAAATTTCTGCTTATTCATTTTCCCAACCAATATACAGAATGGATTTTGCATCTTCACAAAAATGTAAGCATATTTTGCTGAGTAAAATAAACACACAAAAATACTGCGCCCAAGTGTTTGAGATATATTTATAATGACATGTTAGTATGAATACTTGCATAATTATCAATGAGTCATCGGTAAGAACTTTATCTGACCAATCTGTTTAAAGTACTGAATCTTTTGAAGGGTAGGCCTTAAGATTCAGGGCCCATTCGTGAATGTTAAGCAAGGATAGCACATATCTAATTTTAAGGCAAATATGTCACTGCACATTTTGATGAAAGTAGGTGATTTTCGTGCAGGACCCTTAAAAAAATCTTTGTGACCACGTCCTTCAATTTAGTAGCTACAATCCTTAACAAAAGTCCTTGGAACACCCTGCGACCAATGAAAGATTTTGAAGAAATAAAGGTTTTTCCGGCTGAAAGATACAGAAATATCCCCCCTCCCTCTATGAAACAATGTTGGCTGAAAAGCCTACTACTGACCCTAGCTAATAAACGGACATTGGACGAATTTCAAGCTTTGAAACTGTTGTTATTCAACATTGTTTCAAGGGGGAGAGGGGGATGCTACTGAAGTTATGCGAAATTTTAGCTTGGTGTACCAAGACTTTTGGCAAGGATTGTAGAAGAACAATCCATTAATGATTCTTGTATCACGATTGACATCTCATACGAGGCAATTAATGATGTAAGAAGTCGACCGATTACACTATTAACAAGTCATTCATAATATCAACATTACTGTAACTTCTTCAATTAAATATTGCTGAAGTACATTTTCTGTTTTTTATCCTTTTATTCATTTTCAATTTTTCTACACAGCTTCGTTATTTTCTTCAGTGAGAAATACGTTTGAAAATAATTCTTGTTTGGAATAATTCGAGTTCCTCTTCTTCTTCTTGACTGGGAACCCTTTTTCTGTTTATTCTGTCTTATCTTGCTAAATCTATTTCTATAGTATTCGATATATTCCCTGGATCGGACTCTTTATAAATAATAAGAGAAAAGAAGCAAGTATTTTAGACTGGTGCGTGGTGCCTGAGCCAGTTACAATACGAGCAGACCAGTTTTGTAGTTTTTGTAAGTGTTTGATCTCGGCCAGACAACAACAGCCTCATGTCGAACAACAGATGATAGGAAACAAAACGTTTCTTTCATCTCTTATCGTCTTTACTTTCTTTCATTTCTTATCGTTAGCGAAGAAAGATTACCCAAAAATGTATTGCTTTTTTCCTTTACAAAAATTCTTCATCAAGTGCAAGATACTAACTTTTTGAAGGCTTTTACTACTGTTACTAGGTTTTTGCCATCAAAGAACAAGATACGAACGTCGACAAGACTTTTTTGCCTCCCCCACGTTTTCAGTGTCTGATGGATAGGAATAGCGAGTACACGTTTTCCATTTATAAGATGGTGTATAAGAAACTAGTACTAGGTTGCCCAAAAATTTAGGAATCTTTGGTACTATGTTCAAGAAAATTCCATGTTCAGAAAAAGTGTCCGAAAGTTTTTATTTTATCAATTTTTCTTTGGAAAATGATAGCATACTTCCGATATTTTATTCCTGCATGGGTTCTTTCGTGGCGATCTTTGTTTATTCTCTTCCAAACTGCTCAACTTCAAAATAATAAGGGGGTGGGAATAAGGCAATTTTAAGTCCCGAAATAAGTAACCCACTAAGAATCTTTTATTACTATAACGCCAAAATTTGGATGCCAAGTTAAGAAACTTTTAGTACTTAGTGCTGATTCTGGTTTCTTAAAAAATAAAAAAAGAATCATTGATTTTATAAGGAAGGGTGAACCCTCCAAACCCGGGTTTAACATACCTCTACAAAATGTATTCTTATATTCTTCGGTAGCCTCTTCAAAAAGATTGGCGATATACACAACCACAACCATTGACAATCACATTTGATCTGTTTTCCCTTTCACTGTTCATTTCCCATCAGATTATTGAGTTGAGTTTTGACACTCTCTTTCACTCGACTCGAGTTCCGAAAATTAAACAGATGTTAAATAAAGCATTAAAATTAATAAAAGCCTCTGTATCATTATGTTTTTAACATGTAGCGTTTCACTTTGTATTCAAATGTCAATGTCGAAGTTTCGCAAGCAACTTTG
>NW_027019301.1:6042910-6140454 GCF_013076305.1 Rhopilema esculentum | reverse complement strand
GCTGGATTTACATTTTTTACTGAGTGCTTCATTTTGGTCGCAAATTTCGGCAGCCTTTTTGAAATGTTACGGTATAATATGACAAAACCTTTGGGAAGGGGTGAGGGGGGATGGGCTAATGATCCAATTTTTACAATAAATGCACCATTTCCACCTATTTTCTTTTTCCACATGAATAAAGGAGAAAGTAGTCACACCATCCAACTTCACTGGCTGATAATGGATGTAGGGGGCAGTGTATATTTTTACAGAGAAGAATGTAAGATTTATGCGAAGTGATGAAACTTTTGTTGAAAGAGGTTTTTTACAATCAGTTTTTACACTCATTTTTTATAAGAAACTGGCCAAAAGAATGAGTGCTGGACAGTCAGAAAAAAATTAGAAACTTCAGTGCTCAAAGCAAAAAATTAAGAAATTATTAAATTGTGATGAAACTGAGAACAACGAAATGTTTTAAAATCCAAGAACATGGTTGCCCTGTTGATCTAAAACTTAAGACGCAAGGGATAAAATTATATTTCCCACGTCAAAATACAGCATCAGAATCTCTTGGTGTGATAAAAAAGGTTACGAGCATTTCATAACATCATTCATGAAATCATAATTAAGAAAGTCTTAAGAAACAATGAATATTGAAATTTCCAGAACATTAAGAAACTGGAGTACTCAACATCGACCTTTGTTTCTTATAATAAAAATGAATGTAGTTCCCCAGTGTATTCATAATGTTTTCATGTGTTTCGCTATATACAGAGTAGCATCATTCAGCTAATTTCAAAGGAAATTATGATAATATAAGTGCAGAAGGTGTGGATTGCATGAAGAAAACTTAGAACATTTATGGCAATGCGAAAAATTCAAAAGACACCTTCCAGGAATGGAACAAATTCTAAAAAGCAAAGCAAAAGGCCTGATAGAAATCGAGAGATTGGTTGAACTTTTTCAAACTTAAGTGAAAATTAGCCTGTGGTACTATACTGCACATGACGTCTTTCCTGGCAATTCTGTGTTTGTGCTATAGTAACTGCTCCGAAACGGAGATTTGGCGAGATATATTATTATTATTATTAATCTGCTTTAGGTAAGCTAAATCATCTTGGCTCTACACAGAATGCTAAACTAAAAGGAGCCTGAGGGGGGAGGGGGGGGGGATGTTTCAAAACTTCGGACTAGCTGTTGCTTCAAATGGCTTCTAGACTGACTTTTTATTCAAAGTACACTAAAAAATTATTCTAGTTTTTGCCTTCAAAATATTCAATTTGATATCAATTATGATTAGGGTTGACGGGCAAGTTTCTTACACTTTTTCATGAGAAAAAACGTAACATTTCGAAACAAAACTGTGGAACTTAACCAGTGGTGTAATCATAGCTTGGGTATTGAGGGGATGAAAATGTTGAATGGAAAGCGGGAAGTAAATCCGGGACTCGCTGCAGGCATACAGATGCTGTAGGGGAAATTGTTTGTGACCAGGCCTTTTAGCACGTTTAGCAAGACCCATTACGTAAAACTTTTTAGTAAAAAACTTAGGGAAATTTTTACGAACATGCGGCTTTGGTGAAACAGTTGTTTAAATAATGAAACTGTGAACTTTCGAGAAAAATTAAATAAAAGCCTTTATGATTGAAAACTGTTTCATATGCAAAAGCAACTTTTCTAGCAAATACTGGCTTTTTATAGAATTTATTGAAAAAGGAGACACGGAAGAAGAAGGTAAAGGAACCTCCTTTTCACCAATCTGCTGGAGGCATAATGAATCTGAGCAGAACTGTTTTACTCTAACGTCTAAGGTTTTTACGATCTCTGGCTATGGGCAATTGTACAATCTTTGGAGGGCATGTATGAATCTTGCTAGGAATCAAGGTTGCTCTTTGGTGAAGCTATGATCCTAAGTTAGGGTTTTTGGTGCTTAAACTGCTGTTAGAATAAAATGGCTTATTAGAGAGCAGCCTGGTCTTAGTAAAAAAGTTGAGAAGAGTGAATCCAAGTTAAAAAGAGTGAAATATCATGATCTCCGAGTACAGTTCTTATCGGGAAGCAACAGTTGCCGCGCTTGTTTTCTAGTCCCCGTCCTCTCCCAATATGAAATTCATTGCAACAAAACAATTATTACCCTGAGCATGGGTGCATAGTACTAAAAATTTATCTGTAAAAAAATTGCCGTTATTCTCTCATACAAACTGTTAATCGAGAGCTTTAGTCATTTTGAAGAAAGTAATAATGGAGAACTGCAACATTTTCCTTTATAATGCTTTTGGCATGTTTAAATGTTTGGAATTTAATATTGCTAGGACATTTGATATTTTTAACATTGGTAATTTAATATTGGTAATTTATCGCGAAAGCTGTGTCAGTAATGCCATAGAGCTGCACATCAATAAATTATTATTAAACGTTTTAACCTTGGGAAACGCCCATTATACAAGGATTAGGCATATTGGTCACTGAAGAGTTTGTGTTTTCAAATAATGTATGAATGTGCTTAGAAGTGACACATTCAAAATTATTTTTATAATATTGTGAAAACAAAGTAGTCAATTGTAGAAATATGTTTTCAGAACTTAAACTGCTTATGTTTTTTACTGGTGATAATCGCTTTACATTTTAAATATAAACATCGGAATAATTTTGTACGATGGGTGCATCTTTTATGCAAATTGATGATAAAAATATTCATCTTATGCCGTACACCTCATTTTTACAGGCATTATTCAACTGGTCTGTCCCGATTTGCAACATTTATTCCCTATTTGATTTTCTGCCATTTTTATCCTAAAATCCTATTCGTTGGATCTAAGGGCGTCGTAGAAGGGGGTAGGTCACCCTAGGATCATTCTGTACAAATGTTGTGTGTTTTTCGGAGGAACAACTTATATTTGTGGCTTTTTTTTATATCATTTGCTTACATGAGGTGCAGCTCGGATTTTGTTTTGCAAGTAGGGGGAACTTTAAACAAATATCTACTTTTGGGGATAAATGCAAAAGGAATTTGTCTTACTTTGAAACATTTGGGTATAAAGCCAAAAAGAGGAAGATTATTCGAGTATGCACTGTTTACCATAATGGGATTGATTTACAAAAATGAGGCAAAATGAATATCAAATGAGTTACAAAATACACAATATAATACTAAAAAGCATTAAAACGAGATATTTTAAGTGATCTTCGAAATAATTTTCAACAGAAGCGCACTTACTAATGGGGAATCATGCAAAACTCATGGTGAAATCTCAGGGCCTAGTTAGAAACTACCTTTCTTATTGTGTATGCTAAAAGATCCACTGTTTAAAGTTTTGCTTTTGACAAAATAACCATTTCCAGGCCTCAAAGCCAGTTTACACGATGAAATTTTTATTTTTGTCTAACTAAGCATTGATAAGACCAATTATAATTTATCCACTATTTTTCAACATTATATTGTATCAATACTTAAGGCCCAAAACAAGGATTTAAAACAGACAATGTAGTAAATATTTCATTCGTAAGCAGCTGTTTGCGATTCAATAAAGCCTTGTCTGATTCCTTTGAAATTTAATAAGAGTTTCCAACATAACTGATAATTCTCGAGAATAAATTATCGCTTGTTTTACGATTGCCAGGTATCTGAAGAAGCCTCAATTGAGGGTGAAGAGAGAGGATGGACTCTAGAAAAGAGACTGTTTTTCCTCAGGAAAGAAAGCTAAGGATTTGACAAATGTGTATCAAATGATATTATAAAAGGTTTTATATAGGTGTGATACTCTTAATATGCATTTGAATGACCGTCCATACATTTGTCAGTCGACACACAGGGCTCAATAAATCTCTTACTGTGTGCACGTTCTTTGGTCGTATAAAAGTTAGGCTTGCCCGGACCCAGCTCATTTAAAAAATTTCTGCTTATTCATTTTCCCAACCAATATACAGAATGGATTTTGCACCTTCATATTAACGTGAGCATATTTTGATGAGTAAAATAAACACACAAAAATACTGCGCCCAAGTGTTTGAGAAATATTCTTAAAGACATGCTAGTATGAATACTTGCATAATTATCATTTAATCATCGGTAAGAACTTTATCTGACCAATCTGTTTAAAGTACTGAATCTTTTGAAGGTTAGGCCTTAAGATTCAGGGCCCATTCGTGAATGTTAAGCAAGGATAGCACATATCTAATTTTAAGGCAAATATGTCACTGCACATTTTGATGAAAGTAGGTGATTTTCGTGCAGGACCCTTAAAAAAATCTTTGTGACCACGTCCTTCAATTTAGTAGCTACAATCCTTAACAAAAGTCCTTGGAACACCCTGCGACCAATGAAAGATTTTGAAGAAATAAAGGTTTTTCCGGCTGAAAGATACAGAAATATCCCCCCTCCCTCTATGAAACAATGTTGGCTGAAAAGCCTACTACTGACCCTAGCTAATAAACGGACATTGGACGAATTTCAAGCTTTGAAACTGTTGTTATTCAACATTGTTTCAAGGGGGAGAGGGGGATGCTACTGAAGTTATGCGAAATTTTAGCTTGGTGTACCAAGACTTTTGGCAAGGATTGTAGAAGAACAATCCATTAATGATTCTTGTATCACGATTGACATCTCATACGAGGCAATTAATGATGTAAGAAGTCGACCGATTACACTATTAACAAGTCATTCATAATATCAACATTACTGTAACTTCTTCAATTAAATATTGCTGAAGTACATTTTCTGTTTTTTATCCTTTTATTCATTTTCAATTTTTCTACACAGCTTCGTTATTTTCTTCAGTGAGAAATACGTTTGAAAATAATTCTTGTTTGGAATAATTCGAGTTCCTCTTCTTCTTCTTGACTGGGAACCCTTTTTCTGTTTATTCTGTCTTATCTTGCTAAATCTATTTCTATAGTATTCGATATATTCCCTGGATCGGACTCTTTATAAATAATAAGAGAAAAGAAGCAAGTATTTTAGACTGGTGCGTGGTGCCTGAGCCAGTTACAATACGAGCAGACCAGTTTTGTAGTTTTTGTAAGTGTTTGATCTCGGCCAGACAACAACAGCCTCATGTCGAACAACAGATGATAGGAAACAAAACGTTTCTTTCATCTCTTATCGTCTTTACTTTCTTTCATTTCTTATCGTTAGCGAAGAAAGATTACCCAAAAATGTATTGCTTTTTTCCTTTACAAAAATTCTTCATCAAGTGCAAGATACTAACTTTTTGAAGGCTTTTACTACTGTTACTAGGTTTTTGCCATCAAAGAACAAGATACGAACGTCGACAAGACTTTTTTGCCTCCCCCACGTTTTCAGTGTCTGATGGATAGGAATAGCGAGTACACGTTTTCCATTTATAAGATGGTGTATAAGAAACTAGTACTAGGTTGCCCAAAAATTTAGGAATCTTTGGTACTATGTTCAAGAAAATTCCATGTTCAGAAAAAGTGTCCGAAAGTTTTTATTTTATCAATTTTTCTTTGGAAAATGATAGCATACTTCCGATATTTTATTCCTGCATGGGTTCTTTCGTGGCGATCTTTGTTTATTCTCTTCCAAACTGCTCAACTTCAAAATAATAAGGGGGTGGGAATAAGGCAATTTTAAGTCCCGAAATAAGTAACCCACTAAGAATCTTTTATTACTATAACGCCAAAATTTGGATGCCAAGTTAAGAAACTTTTAGTACTTAGTGCTGATTCTGGTTTCTTAAAAAATAAAAAAAGAATCATTGATTTTATAAGGAAGGGTGAACCCTCCAAACCCGGGTTTAACATACCTCTACAAAATGTATTCTTATATTCTTCGGTAGCCTCTTCAAAAAGATTGGCGATATACACAACCACAACCATTGACAATCACATTTGATCTGTTTTCCCTTTCACTGTTCATTTCCCATCAGATTATTGAGTTGAGTTTTGACACTCTCTTTCACTCGACTCGAGTTCCGAAAATTAAACAGATGTTAAATAAAGCATTAAAATTAATAAAAGCCTCTGTATCATTATGTTTTTAACATGTAGCGTTTCACTTTGTATTCAAATGTCAATGTCGAAGTTTCGCAAGCAACTTTGTCGGAACTCGTACACGTCAATCAGCAAAATTGAAGCATCTGGTGGACGTCACGCGCACAACCGGATATTGTCATTGTGTTTGAACTTATTTGTCTGCGGCGACATCTGAGATTTGTTAGGCCAGCCTTTCATATCGTGCGACACGACTTGGATAACCTGCCGAATATCGCATATTTTCTCTCGCAGCATTCGTGGCTTTAAACTTGCAAAAAGGAGATGGAATTTGAAAAAGATTTACAGGAAGCTCGCAAGGCCACACCAAATAGAGCGAGAGTCTGGACAGTTGAAGAAATATCCCTTCTTATCAAAGTCTGGTCGAACAATGAAGTTCTTTACAACACCAGACATACAGACTATTATAAACGGGATAAAAGATCCGTCGCAATGAACGAGATTCATGAAGCACTTGGTAAAATTCATTTGGTCGATATCATACGAAAAATGGAAAACCTACGCAGCTATTTTGGTCGCGAAATTAAGAGACTGTACGACAGTGGAGTTCCTGTCGGTGCTACCAAAGGACAGTCGAGATGGGCCTATTTTGATTCGCTATTGTTTCTGGAAGGACACATGAACCAGAAAAGAGCGACTCCGAGGTCAGACGATACGGTTGCGATATGCGACGTTGACGGGAATTATGAATCCTACGGCGGGCACGACGAATGTTCTATGGAGGGTTTGGAAGGTGAACTTAAAACAGAGTCCCATCGAGAATCTGTTGAGGCAGCAGCCAAACAGACGAAAAGGCCTAAATTAAACGATAGAAGTAAACAAGATGTGCCACAGCCGAGACATCAGTCATCACAACAATTCCCAACCAGCCATTTAAAGGAGACAACGGCTGTAGCAATGCCTTCAAGAGCGTCACGAGATTTTATTGAAATTGACTCCTGTTTATCGCCGAAAGATTCGTCAAGGTTGCGATCAATTGGAATTTCACCCGAGATTCATGAAGATATGATTTTTGCAGAGCACATTGGACGGACACTTATAAGCATAACTGACGAACTTTTGAAGGAGGATTTAAAGTTGCAGATACAGCAATGCTTGTGTTCCACAAGACGAAAGCAAATTGCAATCCACCAACAAGCACAACAAAAAAGGATAAAATCACAGAACAGCATGCATAATTGGCAAAGGTCGGACCAAACTGACCAACCACCATCTTTTGTTTCTTTCTCTTCGATATCGTCTCCTGAATCGCCAATCCACACTGTAACACCACAAATCGACAGGGAAGAGAGAAATCACAATTCAAAAGAGTATTGATCTGCTTTTTACAGGAAAAAGTTCGTTTACCATGTGCTTTGTTGGTATTCTTACAAGGAAAGACAATTAGATGGAAAGACATTTACAAAAACGATGTGCTCAGAGGTGACCCTGACTTTTTGTAGGCAAAGATTTTCACTTTCATTCAAACAATCCTCTCTTTTTTGGTCACAATGTTCCATTCTCCAATATCCAAATTCAGAAAAACTTTATTTTATTGTTTCTCCCATGCTTCTCCAAAATTTGTTGGAGAATGGAACATCTTGGCCCTCCTAGAATCGGACCACCACAATACCCCCTGAATAAACTTCCACCTTTTCAGCTACATGAAGCAAATGCCCTCTTGTACCATTATGTAGAGGATAGAGACGGTGCACCCAAGATGAAGACATCGTGACATCATGAGGAGGCACCTAAGAACGAAATACATTAAATTTGGTGAAATTGATAGGGCCACGTAGCTATAGATGTCGGCTAGGGTGGCAGGCACCGCGGAGCGTTGAGAAAAGTGGGAGGGGGTCTAAAAAAAGTGGGGGGGGGGGCTAAAACCGTATAGAATCAGGCTTTTCTGGTAGTTTGATACTTGGCATTATTTGGCATTTTTTGCAAAAAATGAAGGGACTAAAGCCTCCACGGTGCCTGGGTGGATAAACTCGAGCAAGAACCATACCTGAGGGGGGGGGGGCAGGCTTTAAAACAAGAAAACAGATATATAACAAACATATATATTTGGACTAAATCAAACTCATGGAATTATAATTGTGCCAACTTTTCAAAATATCATTTGGAAAAACTATAGCAAGAGGGGGAAGGTTGTTGTCAAAATTTTCATTTAGGGGGGGCACAGCCCCCCGTACCCCCTGCAACTACGTGGCTGATAGGGCCATAGAAAAAATGCATTAAAATTTAACAGTAAACCTCCGTTGATGGCTATTGGTTGCAAAATGTTACATGTAGTGGAGTTTTTATAGATAACAGCAATCAACTTTATAATTTCAGCTTCAATTAGTAACTTTAAGCATTCCCATGACCTGTGCCCAGAGTCAGCTATGAAGAAATTGAGTTTTAGGTGTCATTTTGAACTTTTAAGTTTCTTAATGACTGTATTCAGGTTCTTTGATTAGAAAAAATATGAACAATGTGTTGTGTATTATATGTAGATAGGTAGAAACTTTATATGACTAGAATTCTTGAGGTATTGACTTTCTAATTGACATCCATGGCCAAAAAGGCTTCTATGAATTCAACTGAACTTTACCTTTTCTGTCAGCTGTTTTGTAAATCTGTTGGCAGTTAAACTAACATTATCACCTTTTCTGGTGTTCCCTAAATGCCACCATGCTTCTTCTGGATTCCTGCTGAACCCCCTTTTATAAGCCCTAAAGCCCCCTACAGGGCTAATTATGCCCCCTATTAAGGTTGAGAGTAGATTCTCCCCTTCCCATTTTGGTGATTTTTGAAGAACCCCTGCTTTTTATAACACAGCACCCTGCTCTTTTATGGGAAAAAAGCCCAGACCTTGCAATCACTTTCTCCATACTTTGAGCTCATAAAAGGTCAATCCAACCTCAATATATTAAATTCAAATATATTTTGAACTTCAGAGTAGTACGATGAAAATATCACAAGAGTTTAGAAATTTATATATGTTTGTTGTTTTGCAAATTTTTAGTTGAGAAGATTAGAAAACTGAAGGCTCAGTTGGTTCAATTTAATGCTTTTATTTTCTCTTGTTATTGTTTCTTTGAGTTGTCCTTTCACAGCTGGAATAAAGAGATATTGAGGTCCAAAAATGTGGATACAGAAAGAAACTCATGAATCATCTGATTTGTATCTTCTTAGAATACTGTTTTTACTGTTACATTAAACATATCTTTAAATTGCCTTGTTATGACACAGAACTTGAAAAATAACTTGATAATTTTCACCAGGTCAATATTTTTGCATAATATTAGGCTCGGATGTTCTCAGCAGGGCCTGAGGGTGTGCAAAGGGGGTTGGCAAGGGTGGTGGGCAAGGGGGCAAATCGCCCTATGGCCGTCTTAAAATGTGATTAGTTAAAAGTAACAAAATTATGCCTTTAAAAATTTAAACATTTTGAACGAATGAATGTATTTAAGCTAATCAAATAGGTGTGGTCAGCTCGTTTTGCTCGCAGGGGGCGTTCTGTTTCGGATCTTTCCAAGGGCCTCCAAAGCCTCTCGGCGGTCCTGATTCTCCGTTTTTCTCTCATTTCAACAGTGATTTTTTACAACTACGTACTATAAATTGTTTCTAAAACCACTATAAGGACGGTTGAGCATCGAGTGATCAACTAATAACATCTAATCTGTTTAGTATATATTCAAAAACATAATGCTTTTTTATCTATATTTCTAGTGAGTCGGAGGATATCTTTAAATCACGTCTCGATCAACTGTGTTGTTATGAAACAGTTTGTAGTATAGCCAAGTGACCTCAACCTCATTGATCTTCAGTCATCAGAAGAACAAACAAACGGTGCAGTCTTTGTGCATATAACTGTCAAAACCGAGGGGCGATTCACTCTTGCAAATAGCGTACGAGATTTTGCCTAAAACAAAAGGATTTCTGGGGATTTTCAGATAAAACAATAGGATTTTCACGAAAGGTGTACTAGATTTTCTTAGAGTGATTTGCCCCTCAGTCAAAACAAAGCGTTACTTCAGTTTTGGAAAATGAGGGGCCTGGGTCCTCGTCTCTGACGTCTACATATCATTCAGATCGAGGGGCTTATCACTTCACGAATCACGAACATTTCGTACACCCTTGGCAAAAATCTTTTTGTCAATTCGAGAAAATTCCCCCCGAAATCTCCCCAAGATACACCCCTCGCTTCATATTACCTGAGAAAACATGAAATCTTTCTATGCTCACGGAATAGTTCCCAATTTGACGAGACAAGCATTGATGAAAATTGATGAAAATGCAGTGGGTCACTCATAATAGCCTAGGAATTAGCTGCGGGCCTAACCTGTGTTTATACAAAAGTGGTGCAATAACCTATTGTTTGAAACAATGAAAAGTCACTGGGGCTGCAGTGGCAATTGCCCCCCCCCCCTAGTTGTGTGGTAGATAATCAGGCAGTTTCAAACTAAGAGGAACTCATTTATATTATTTAAGACTTTCATTGTTTATCAGTTTTAGTGTCAAAATACTGATTTAATCGAACAAATTTTCATATATTTTTTTGGAGGCAGGCAGGGTTTGTAGATTTAAAATTATTTGTTAGGGCATCGTCCCTGCCGCTCCGCCAGGGACAGAAAAGAACACGACTGGGCAGAAAACAAAAACACTGAATGTCCCATGTCCTGACTTCTGACCCCGTTGAAACAAAAAATCTGCCTGTTCTTGTAGTTGATGCAGGTCACAGGCAATATTTTTTATAGCCCAGTGCCCGACTTAGGTGCGGAAAGCCAACGATATTTATACATGGGTACATGGTGTGCACCTCTGTCTCGCCTGTTTGTATGTTGAGTGATTTGAATCTATTTGTTTCTCGTGTCGGATATTGGACTGCAATTTGAATTGAGAAATTATGTCTGAAAATAATGGTTGCTTAGCTTGATAAGCAGCAATTGTTAGCCAGACAAAGAGCTGTGTATGGATGGGTGACTCCGCTTTCAGTTCATTATGTCCTCAAAGATTTTTGAATGTCATCAAAATGCGGAATGATAAGATCGCGGCCGTATCAACAAAGGAAAGAGGTCGTTAAGGGAACGGGCACCGATAAAGGCCAACGTGATTCATCCAGTTTAATATATTTTATTTTAAAAACATTTATGTCACAGCTAGATAGTATACTCAGAATGCCTCGAGATGGATGCTCAGATCATAGAGACAGCGAAAGATTTGTTTTCTTTGCTGGACAAACAGCAAAAAGGATTTATTTCAATCGATGAGTTGTGCACTGCAAGTGAATTAGGTAACAATTTTACGGACTCTCAACTTCATTTTGTTTTCTCAACCATAGATAAAGACGGCGAAGGAAAAATAACGCTGGATGATTTCACAGAAGCTTTTCTGACTTTATCAAAGGAGGATAACAGCGTTAACCGACATGAAAACACGGAAGGGCTCAGTTTGTTGTCTTCGCAACTGGAGAGAAGCGAGAGTGTACACAAAGATAATTCTTTATTCAAGGTTTTTGGGTCCAGTTTTGACAGTGATGGAATGCAGGCTGGAGCAGAAACAAACAATGCAAAAAGTGATTTAAAAAAGCTTGGTTATTCCAGTGATTCTTTCGTTGGTGAAAGCAAGAGTACAATTGATAGGGAGTTAGTTGGATGTGACAGAAGTCGGGCCCTCGGGACCACAGACAATGATGGTCATAAAGACGATGTTTTTGAGGGGGAGGGACTACTAAATATCGAAGCTCGGAGTTACTCGCAAAGTCCTTCGAGATTGTCATTTCCACGGAGTCCGTCTATGAGAAGAATTCGCAGTAACGAAAACAGAGAGAGGTTGGCAAGGAGCAATGATGAACTGATTGAATCAGAAGTTTGTGATCGTTCGCCCCCTGATGGCAACGAGTGCGAAATTTCCACTAGCAATAGCTCACCCAAGATTCACGAGCGAAAAAGTCTTTCCCGCGAACCTAGCAAGGCTGCAAAGTCGAAACAAGCATTCCCAGGAAGTGGATTTGCAAAAGAAGCTATTTTTGATCTATTAAAAATTGTCGACGCCCATACATTATCGAATTTAGGACTCTATAACAAAAACGGACGGCCTTTAGCTAGTGACGTCACTTCTAATTCTTCGAATTTTTTTGGTGGGGCTTCTCTAGGCAACGAAAGGAGCTGCCCACGTTGGCTTCACACGAGCCAAGACTGGACAGAGAATGCTCGAGCCGACAGTAAACTTGATAAAAAATCAGTAATAAATGACCCGGACTGTGTTAGTATTAATAGTGAAGCTTGTACAGGGTTTGGAACTAAAGTGGAAAGACCTATTATCGGCTCTATGCAAGACTTGCGTCTCAACAGTGAAGGAGATCCTAGGCTGTTCTCACCAACAAGTGACTATTCCCAATCCTCTGACAGTCAGTCCTCGGATTTCAACCCAGCCAATGACATGGAAGATAATGATTTTAATAGAGACCAGCGAATGTGTATTGGGGCTAGAGTTGAAAACGAGACTGTTGGAAACCTCATATTTGAAAGCACTGACGAGGGACACGATGGTTTGTATGACAGAATATTAAGCTGTAGTGGCGTTGAGCTGAATTCTCTGCATTCTGCATCAGAAACAAGTTTACATGATCTGATACTAGAGGCTGAAGTAGCCAGAAAGAGCGCGTCGTTAGTGGAAGGCTGGGACTCAGTGATGAAAAGGATTAATGGTGTTACCTTATTTGGAGGGTAAGTTACCTTATTAGTATTCTCAAACTTGGCAAGAACTATGCAGATGCTGTTTTTGAATTGAATAACAATAAGGTTCTTTTGTACACCGATTTTTACGAAAGATGCGATAAACCCTTCATAATTCAGTTTCAAATGAGCACTATTTTCGTGAGCGTAAATGCGATAAAAAGTGCGCTCGCATCATACTAAGAATTTTTTTCACGGTATAAAACGGCTATGAAAACGATGAATGTAAGTAAGTTGTACCAGGAAAAAATTTTGATTGAATAAATAACGACAATTACAAAGGAAATATTCAAATCTCTATCTCTGTTGGCCTACAAAAAGGATAAAAACAACAAAGACAATATACGCAGTAACCTTCTTTTACCTGAATCTCCTGGTACCTCACCTTGCCACCACCACCTCTGTCAAACCTGCAACCACATCAACCCATCTACCACCATTTCTAATCGAAACAAGTCATTTACTGTTAAATAAAGCTTTACCTGTTCTTCCTCATGTGTCGTATACAGCATCCCTTGCACCAAATGTAATGTTCTGTATATTGGCGAAACTTCGCGCCAGATCAACAACAGGTTTGGCGAGCATTTACATAATGTCAGGAACAAAATACACCTCGAAAACAAACACGACAGTGATCCTTACAGCAACATTTCTAAACATTTTAACCTGGCGAATAACACAGAAGACAGTGACCCTTTATAGCAACATTTCTAAACATGGCAAATAACACAGAAGATGATGTTAGTTCTTGGCCTCTTGTTTGTCCCAACGGACAGTGCAAAGAGAAAGTCACTGGAAAAACGAATCACTCCCCCCCTCCTTTTTCTTTGTTTTTTCTTTTCTTCATATTAATGTGCATATATATACATATATATACATAAATTATGTATATGCGTATATGTATGTATATATTTATGCTCGAAACGTCGTTATTTATTTGATCACAATCTTTTTCCTGGTACAATTTACTTACACGAATCGCTATTTTAGCTAGCATTATATTGTAACGCACGCAATCTAGTATTTTTAAGAAACAGCTACCCGATCATTGGAACCTATAAGGAATTTCTGCTAATCCAGGTTTGATGCATTAGGATGGCTCAGTGCATAGAGGCGCCTACTACAGACGTAAGGGTCTGTGGTTCGAGTCCCTGGCATGACCAAACTTTCACCCAGAGTGGGAAGAGTCGCCAGCTCTCTGTAATTCCAGACGTAGGAATCATGAGGTGTGGTTACATCGAGAGGAAGGACCAGGACACTCTGCTCGATAAGCATAGCTTTACAGTGTCCTAAAAACTACCTTAAAATGCTAGGTAGCAACAAATACAAATGCATTAGGATATTTTTCTCAGTACGATGCAACATATGGTTAAACCAAGCATAAATACAAAACCGTCAAATAGAGACTGGTTGACAGCAACGTACCCTGGGTACCAGACTCACTACATATGAGTCTGGTACCCAGGGTAACAGCAACGAGGCAAAGAACGTGACAAACACGTTGAATCACGCAAAACAACACAAGTAAAACAATTTCAACTGCTCAAAAAAGGGCACTAAGTACTGGGGTATCATAGGCCATTTTATAGTCAATCTAAGGGACTGACGCGGAATTTTTCCACAAGGTTGATTTTTAGAGATTATCTGTTTCTGAACCACCCCCCCCCCTTCCCACCCCCATTCTCCGTAGTGAGCTGTCATGAAATCTTACCGCTACCAGGGCAGAAGCAAATCATTCAAAGCAGGCACCAATAAATTTCAAACACCATGAAAAATTTATAAATAACTACCAAACTCCATAAAAAATTTGCAAAAGTATTTTATACCCGGACTTTTAAAACTTCTCATAGAATATGAATGATTTTGCTAACAGTTTGCGATTCGGATTTAGTTTTTGTCAATAATTTTGCTAACAACTTTACAAAATATTTAATTCGGTTTCATACCCAAACTTTTTTTACCCAAAAACATGTCTATCCCTCCCACGTCTATCCTTGTCTTATGTTAGGGCAGGCATTTGAAAGAAAAGTTTGTTGCCTCTTTTACGGGCTGACCCAAGGGTATCCCTGTGCTAACATATTCTGTCACTTCGAGGCTTAAACGATTTCTCCAATAATTTTCTGAATAAGAATCATGAAAGCGCATTGTGACCGAAATTTATTTTGGTCCTTTGTTAGCCATGTTACCCTCACTGGGGCTCGCCACAAGTTTGGTTAAATTCCTTGCTCCCTTGCAACCCCTTGCTCCCGTGCCACCCTTCGCTTCCATGCCACCCACCCCTTGCAACCGTGTCACTTCTTGCTCCTGCACCATCCCTTTTATGTAGCGATGGTTTTAATCTCAATTTTTCCCAGAGGTGATATATTTGTTATGGAAATTCCATTACGGCTAGTTTTTTCAATCGAATACACTGACACTGTTTATGGTTCAGACGATGTCGATAAGGGTCACTCGTTTGGCGATGTTGAAATCAATAGCCAAGCTCGCAGACTTACAAATCTGGCCTGTAGCAAATCATCTTTGTATGAAAGTAGTTTTGTTTTTACACCCCCTACACCTCTGTGTAACAACCTTGGAGAGGATTTGACAGGAAAATTGTCTTGGACGAGCAGGTATTGGGGTGTCCTGCAAAGGGGGGACTCAAGCAAGCCTGGGGCCAAAACTCCCAGCTTGTAGGGGACGTGGGAAAATGGAGAGAAATGTGCAGGGTTTTCGAAAGGGACTTTCCGCTGTGGAAATTTCTTGCCGGTGCTTACGTTTACCGCGTTATCTTCTCACCCTTCTCGCGTATCATTTAAGTTCAGGGCCACCCCTTATACTTCAAATCAAATTAGAGGCGCTATCATGAAGAAAAAGTATGGCTTTTGGCTATAAGCAATGCACCCTGTTCAAAATTGCCGGGGCCATACCCCTTGTCCCTCAAATGGCGTGGCCCTTGAGTTATTAGGCCATCAAACATTATCCCCGTCGTCATATCAATTTGTTTAGCTCCTTAACCACCAAGTTGTCCAATATGAACGGTTTCAGCAGAGCTACGAAGCATTTTTCACATCATTAAAGCCTATAAAGTGTGCGCCAGTGAGGCGAAAGATTATAGCAATCTTTAAAAATTCTTCCTTGATTTCATAGCAAGAAGCCAAACTGCTTCCTATGTCGTGAATATGCTAAGAAATAGATTTTTCACAACAATGCTTGCCAAAAGTCTTGTACACCAACGCCAGTTTTTAAAGGCAAATTCAGCCATTCCCTTTCCCCCCTGTGAACAATGTTGCTTTACTACAAAGCGACCTTTGTTTTTCTGAATGATCCACATTTTTTAGGGGGGAAGTTGTGCGGAAATAGGAGTATCCGGGAAAAGAATTGAAAAATATAAAAACACAACGCAAATTGCTGGGTGTTCCAAGTACTTTTTGCAATCGTTTTAGTTAACAGCAAAAGCCACCCGACATATCATAGTTCAAAAGATATTATGGCTTTAGTAAGAAAAGACCGATTACCGTTTTGTATTACATTGTTTTGAATGCTCACCAATGGGAAAATGTAATTTAGTCCCAGGACCCTGGGAATACAGCGCTGAACAATGCAATTCTTAAGTCTTTTATTATTCGCAAACTTATTTTAAGAAATAGCCAAACAGATGTTTGCTGTTTGTGCGTCTGGCCTCGACTTGTTAGTAATATTAACGTGCTGGACATTTAACAAGGCCTTAACCGCATATTTCATTAGTATTAGGTTGAATAATTGATAAAAGTTTGGATACCTGGGCGTAGGTTTTATTCTTGCGTTTAATTATGGTTGGCGACGAATTCAGTAGTGAGTTAATGGAGGCTGGATTGGAAAACCTTCCGTTTGTTTCTGGGTAAGTTTTGTGAAGCTAAATCATTCCTGTTAAATTTTATAAATTTAGTTAAACTGGCGAGTGTAAGTGATGTTGTCGTGAATAGTCAGTTGGGTGAGCTAATATTAGTATAATTAGCGGTTTTTATGTATTTCATCACTAGCGGTTTTTATGTATGTCGTGAAAAACGCGATGTTACGCGGAAACCGTTGCGAGTGGATTTATCGGTGCATTTGGATGTTGGTTGAAGACGACGGAGAAACTTGTGATCCCGGAGATAAGAGACAGAAGGGACGTTACGTTCGAAGCTAAAACTAAGGAATTTATGATCAGTTCAGCCCCTTTGTCATCCTGTTATTTGATTATTTCAGGCAACTTCTGATACAAACGGTTTTCCCCCTCTCTGTGTCAAAGTTTCTTTAAGGTGCATTTTATAGACAGGCTTCCATCACGTATTAAGTTATTTGAATTTGGACTTTGAAATAAACCAAAAAGGAGCATTATGTCAGATATTCTCGTGAATCTACGCCCTAACAAGTTAACTGAGAGAATAAAAGGTCTCTACTTGGAAGCAAAGGTTACGGAAACCCTATGTACATGTCTAAAATGTGTTTGAAAATCGCCTTTGTTACTATGCAGTGTTTACACTTTCTGTAATGGGTTATCTTACTAACACATTTATCGAATAGCAGGTACAATGAAGCGAAGTCGAATAGACCTAGACTCACATTCTTTAGGATGTTAGGAGATTACGTTATTTATAATCGATTTAGCCGCAAAGAGACCATTTACAATTCTTGATTTGATCCATCAGTGCATTGAGACATATTTTAGGGGGAGGGGTTTGAAACTAGTGTTGTACCCCTATGTATTATACCCTAACTGCTTTACCAAAGGCGTTGGAGAAGCAAAAAAGAAGATTTTCTTGTAGTACTCTTTTTTGGCAATAAAAATGGCGTAGAAAAGCTTTATTTAGCAGCACCTATGATAATAATTATCATGTCGTTCAGCCTTGAGAAATACACCCTATGCGAAGTAAGTTTTACCTGAAATTTTAAACTTCTTTATACCTTATCAGGGATATAGAATTCGGGGAAAATTGAGTATATTTTTCTGTTGCAAACATCGCAAGGTACATCAGTGTGTTCTGTTCGGCGTATCGGATGCAAAACGTTTCGGGTGAGCTTTGTGTTGAGCTCCCAAAATATTACAGCTACTTCGAAATAGGATCGGCCGAATTGAGCTCGAAATGCGATAAATTTTGCCTGGTTAGGGGGACTGCAACCCTCCTGGCCCCTTTTTGTCTCCAAACCCTATAGAGTTCTGAATGTAAGTAATGTCTTGGCCATGTTCTGTGATTCGTGCCTTCTTCCTATGTATTCTGCCTTCACCTATCAGCGCAAACACTAGCTTGTAAATCTTGGGGTCTTAGCACCCTTACCAAACAATTCTACAGAGGATCGAATCAAACTTTTCTAAATTATATGAACATAATAAAAAGACAAATAACAAGTTATCATTAGAGAGGGGGGGCACAGGTTTTGTGCTAGCAGTGCTTGTAAATGGACCATAACTGAGGATTCAAATGTCTTCAAAAAATTTCTCCCCCAATTTTGCATTGTTCCAAGATCAAATAATTTCCTTTTCCAGAATCAGATGTTTATTAACAATAGTCAAATTTTAAAATAAAAGCACAGAAATCTCTTCAATTAAACAAAAGCTACCCGTAAGCATCTGCCATATCATTCCACTTTATTTCAGTAGCACTAATCTATTATTTATTACAACTTTTAAAAGAATTAATAATTTATAAACCTTTTTAACTAAATGACAATGTTTTCATTTATTTTTCTTTCTTTATAACCTGCAATTTGACGCCCTTTGTTTCCGATATACGGGAAAAACTTTGGCTGATTAACAAGCAATTTAACATGTCTTGCTGTAATAATACACTCTTTGTTTTCATATGGTTGGCTTTATTTCACGCTTTCTCGACACCTTTTCAAATTTCCGTGTTTTTTAGGAACCAGACCATTCGCTATTTATGGCAGCAACTATCCGTGTACAACTCAGATTTGGTCCAACCCTTTGAAGATTTTCTAAAAGGTGTTGTAGCAGAGTTCCAGCGTGCCTATATGAAATGCCAGGAATTGGATACGTTATTAAACAGGTACGAGTTTTTTTATCGTCGTCTTCATCATCATAATCATAACTAACATATCAAATAATTATGATCATAATAATCATCACCTATACCGCCTTCCACATCTCAGCCTCCATTCCAACTTGTAAGACAGAAATCTCTTTCCCAGTCCACCCACTTGCATTCGGTGTTTATCATTGCATACCACGTTCAAATCCATTTACAAAGAACGACTGTCGATTTGTCATTAATTCCCTACTTTTCCCGAAATCCCCGTTTGGTTTCCACGTTCGGATGCTTAGGTGGCCGAAAACCTGCATTTTAAATGGCGACTGCATAAACTTAAAAGGCATGAAATGATCACTTCTTTTTGAGGGCGTATTTGAGGACTTATGGCATCATTCAATTGCTGCTTGCGGTTTTTCTGAACAGTATTAAGGTTTCACATGAGCATGTTGGTATTACTTAGATATTGCTTTGGGAACGTAAGTTAATCGACCTGTCGTTAAGGTATTATAGCACTGTGTTACGAATGGTGTATTTAATGCCCTAGAATGCCATGTATCTCACAAACCTGTCAGGTATGAGAAATTTCTTTAGCTTTGTTCAAGCAAAAGTATTTCTTGCCTAAGCAGAGTCGCAGTTTAATATTCACACTGAAATTATATGTACCCTCCCTAGTATTGGTCTTAAGCGCTAGACCAATCTCCCTCGTCTGAACTTTTTCTACCTTCATCGATGTATCCAAAATCATTCATAATTATTCATAATTATTCATAATTATTCATAATTGTTCATAATTGTTCATAATTGTTCATAATTATTCATAATTTCAGCAAAGGTGAACAACATGAACGGGAGCTGGCTCGTGTTTATGAAGAAATGGATCAACTGCTTCTGCGTGAGAAAGAACAGCTGCAAGATAAGGTATTTAATGAAACTTATAGCTTTATCATTGATAAATACCCACAAATTTGGAGATCACTTTATATCAATGCCTCGTTGTCAGAGGCGCTAGCCTCGAAATACTGTTTGATTCCCAGTTCAATACTGCTCCAGTCTCAAAAGGTTTTACCAAAATTGATGCGAGTTTTTGATCTGAAAATGATTGCCTTCTAAAGCTTAGGGAGGTCTTGCACACGCTTTTGAAGTCACACACTATCTGTGTTATTTTTTCAGCACGGCGAAAGAGAAGAGCATCTTCGCGCTGAATTCAATCGCATTCTAGAAGCAAAAGAAAACGATTTGACGGACGCCCTGAAAATCAAAGCAGAGGTAGGCAAAAGTGTATTTTGTGACCCAAGTCAAGTTCCGTTGTAGTGGAATTTCAGGCTTAATGTTTGTATGTATTTATGTTATATTTTCAATATAAATGTCATCAGTGTGTTTGACAGCTATTCAAATCGCTTCGTTAGCTATTAAGTAATTCATTAATTGTATATCGGGTTGATAAAGTACATCCCTTTTTACTTTTCAGGCTGAAGCAAAAATAGAAAGGTCTTTAGAAGAATTTCATCAACTGAAGGCATGGAAGGAGAGGGTCAGTTAAATGCAATCTTTGTTTCTGCTAAAGTTCATCAAATTGTTGGGTATTAAATTGTATGAAATATTCCTCAAAAGGCACATATTTTTATTTAACCAAACGACAAGAGATGTATTATTTTGTGAACTATTGGAACACCCCTTAAGATTCGTTTTTGTAAAATGATGCTAAGTTTTTATAATTTTATCAGTTCTAAAGAGGACACCATTTTCTTGTGAATAATATATCTTGCAATTTTCTAGCTCGAGAAACAACTGAATGCTGCAACAACCTCAGAAGCGCAACTAAGGAACGAAAATGATTGTCTATCGCAGGTTTGTTAGACCTTTCTTAGATTTTTTGAAGAGGGACCAAAGTGGTCGATCCAATAATGGACTTAGGGAAAGCCATCGCTAGCTAGAGAACTTTAGGCCAAGCTTCCAGTAATGACAGAATTTGCAGCAACTCTTCGATATTATTTGTCTGTGGCATTCTTTAATTTTTATTAAAGCTTCAGTCATTGAGTTAAGATGAAAGCGTTCAACACAAACTTTGATCAAAAGAACCCTGTGAATGAAAACCCTAATGTTTTGAGGGCCTTGATGGCTCCACGAATCCCTTTGAGTCTACTAGTAAGTCTCGAAAGTAGCGCAGTATGTATGGCAAATGAAATGACCCGTTATTGTAGATTTGGCCATCAGTTTCTTGTTTCCTTGTCTTTTACAGTTCATTTCTGAATATAAGGAGCAGTTTTTTTACATCAATGCTACTGCCATTTCTTCTTTCCAAAATGCACTAAATTCAGTTAGAGCAATGAAGCGTTGGCTGTTCGCTGAATCGAATAGAGTATTTGGTTGTTTATCAGACTTCAGTTGATTAGGCATTTAGTTACTAAGTGTCTGTAATAAATTTAACAAATGTTCGAAGGGCCGCGCAAAGGGCAGGGTGGGGACTTGATCAAGCTCATCTCCATTATTTCCAAATTTTCTTTCGGGGACTTGGTAATTTTAGTCCTGCTTTTGACAGCTTCTTTGTTGGTCGGTTGCTATAGTAAAAGATTAGAAGCCTATCATGTCATAGCTCTACATTGTTATGCAGAACAGATTGCAGAAAATATTTAACCTTATTATTTTGATAGGAAAACCGCTTGCTGAACGAGAAGTTATCACAGGTTGTCCAAAACTTTAGCGACATGCAAGAGCAGCTGATGAAACTATCAAAGGTTGCAGATGCCAATAGAGAGGATTACAAGCGGTTGGTTTTTAATTGAAAATGTTTGTCATTTGTTTTGATAGACTGATCAAGAATTAATCATGTTTTCGAAAGTGATTAGCTATTTTAATGATTTGCTGGCTAAGCAAGAAAAAAACTTTCATAAAACTTTTCATTTGTTTGATTTTCGTGTTTGTCTTATATGATCAGGTGATTACTGTAAATCATAGGATAATTCTAGTGCATGATCAAATTATTGATTTATTTGATCAAGTGATTTCAGTAGGTGATTAAAATATAGTTGCTTATTATCGAATGATATCAACCTGCGACTGGACATATTAAAGTTTTGTTCTTTTGCGAAGACAACCTTACAGAAATCTTTTCGGGCAAAATGCAGTTTCTAACAACTGATATAAAGTGACCTTATATTATATAGAAGACATTTTACGATACATGCAGAAATACAATATCAAAATTTTTAATGAATGCAAAAACTTTTGTTCCGCCTGAATATGGGAAACCTGTAAGCTTCAAGAAGTTTCGTCAACAAGTATTTTATTTGCGTCCATATATTCCCAAAGAGTGGTAATTCAACTATTTTACTGACTGTATATCATTTCTTGTTCAATTGAAGTATATTAAGCTAGAAAAGATGTTTTCAGATTTTGTGTAGATTTTGTGTGCCCCTTTTATTCCATCTATCATTTCTCTTATTTTTAGATGTTTCAGAAAGTACCAAGATGCTTTGGAAGAGAGAGAGTATTTTGACATGAACATAAACAATCTTACTCAAGAGCTTCAGGATCTAAGGTAATGTATTTCACTTTTTGTTACATTAGTTAACATCAGTGTTCTGCTATTTATTTTTCTAGAGAATTTCTAATCATTTCTTAAAACACGAGTGCAATGTACATTATGAATTTGCAGTCATTTTCATTCAGGCCGTATGCCCGGAAACAGTTTGAATTTATGATCTCATATTTAAGTGACATATCTGAAGCTGTATTTGCGAGAATGGCCCAGTTGTTAGAGGCGCTGACTACAGACCCAAGGGTCCGTGGTTCAAGTCCCTGGCATGACCAAACTTTCACCCAGAGTGGGGAGAGTCGCCAGCTCTCTGTAATTCCAGGCGTAGGAATCACGAGGTGTGGTCACATCGAGAGGAAGGACAAGGACACTGCTAGATAAGCATAAGCTTCTCAGTGTCCTAAAAACTACCTTCGGATGCTAGGTAGCATCAAATACAAATACAAAAGCTGTATATTTAAACTTATATTTGCATTTACTTGTTTTAACAGACCTCAAAACTGGAGCTTCTCACCTAGAAAAATATACAGCACCCTGGTCAATTTTAGCCATGGATTGCTACATCTAGTTACCGTCTATCAACAATGAAATATTTTCCAGTTTTACCACTTCTAAATGTCCTACCATCTCCATTGCAGAAACGCAAACAAGACATTGCAAGAACGCGTCGATATCAACTTAAACACCAGCATTCTATGGCGAGAAGGTCAAGTATCACCGCGATCCCCAAACAGTCCCGATCTGCAGCGTAAACGCGGGTCCCGAGTATTCGGTTTTCCAAATGGGATTATGCCTATTTCGAACAGCCAGAGGAATTCACTTGTATCTGAACCATCATTTGATGAAAGCATTCCTGATGTTACCGTATCACACAATCCGCCCCTTCCAGTCCCAGATTTGATCCCATCCATCCCAAAAATACCCACTAGTCCACCAAAGACCACAAGTACCCCTGTAAAGGTAAAGATTTCATATCTATAATTAATTTTTTTAATTTTGTATATTATTTGATGTACTTTATTATTTGTTGATATTATTTGTGTTTTTGCCATCACCTTCCTATTTTTACTAGTTTGGTGAATTTTTATTAACCGAGCAACGAAAGTATATCACAATCTCCAGTAGTCCCTCTTATTTCCCCCTAATTGCTCCTCTAATTGCCCCTCTAATTGCCCCTCTGTGTAATTACCCTTCTATGTAATCGCCCTTCTATTCAATTTCCCCTCTATTTAATTGTCCCTCTATTTAATTGCCCCTCTATGTAATTGCCACTCTATTTAATTGCCCCTCTATGTAGTTGTGCCTCTATGTAATTGCCCCTCTATTTAATTGCCCCTCTTTTTAATTGCCCCTCTATTTAATTGTCCCTCTATGTAATTGCCCCTCTATTTAATTGCCACTCTATTTAATTGCCCCTCTTTTTAATTGCCCCTTTATTCAATTGCCCCTCTAATTGCCCCTCTGTGTAATTACTCCTCTATGTAATCGCCCCTCTATGTAATTGCCACTGGTCGGATGGTTTTATCAGGAAAGATATTATGTCCAATTTTGATGTTATCATCTTTACGAAAATATTATCAAAATTAACGCTATTTTTGCAGATATATGATCAGAAAATATCTCAGCATGCCCTGTCTATTCTGACATGACAGTAGTCGACTCAAAGAAGCACAAAAAATAATCTATATAAGACAGTTCAAAAGCAACGGCCTATTGCCTTAACGGCCATTGTGATTTTGTAATCTTTTAACAATGCATCAATTTTCGTAGACTCCTATAATGACACCGAGAATGACACCGGTAATAAGCACTGGGCAGGAATACAAGGTCATTTTTGTTGGCGACGCAGCCGTTGGAAAAAGTAGTTTAATTCGAAAGATTAGCAGAGGGACATTTTCATCCCGAAGAGCGGCGACAGCAAGTGAGTTTGGTCACGGTACCATTTTTGTTGAGTAGCCAAAGAAGAGACAGTTCATCACTCAAATGTTTACATATTACCGAAGCATTTACACGAAAATTAACAGAACTAAGCATTAAGGTCGTTACGAATGTTACAACAATTAATCAATTAATAGTTTGTATTGTGATTGTCATGTGACTCTACTTGATACTAGTTTTAACATCGTCTACAATATGAAGTTTTGTTTAAAGGTTGCAATAATGCATTGGTTAAATATTGCTGCAAGAGTATGAGAAAAATAATGAACTATTGTCATTTAACCCTTTAATTTCAATGTTTACCTGTATTCTAGATCCAGATTGTCACACAAAGGTCGTAACAGTGAACAATCAAAGTGTCACTCTGAATCTCTGGGATACAGTGGGACAAGAGCGGTATGTATTTCTAATACTGTGTTCCAAGTTATTCAGTCTACTGCTGGTTACGACTGGTTATGACTGGTTACGACTGGTTACGACTGGCTGCATTTTGCAAAGCAATTTTATCGGACAAACAAGCAGGATTTTTATAACTAGATTTTCAAACAATATTTTAGAATTTTAGAATTCTGTCCATATGTCTCCTGTGTTGTTCACAATAAATTTTTGCAAAGCAACGTTGTCGCGTAATTTGTTGTCACATGGCTATTCTTACTGTCATGTGATTTTAACTGTGCTGGAAAGGGAAGAGACGAATAAAGCATTTGGTTTGTTAAATTTCATGTTTGTTTTCTGTCATGTTGAGTAACTTTCCAATGAGGCGCCGGCCGGAAAATTTCCAAGGCCTAGGACAAAAAGAGAGGTGGGGCCCAGGAGGTCGTCATTAAAACAGTTGGTATTGTTGCTATTATCCCCCCTCTCAGCCTGAGCCCAAGGGAAATCTGCCCCCTGCCACCTCTCGCTGGGGCTACAAATAGATGGAAAGGAATCAAAAGCGCAAGGGGGCTGCTGAGAGTAAAAGATTTGAGGCTGGTTATGAGCTCATAGTAAAGGCAGGTCTGTGATCATTAAGAGTTTACATACGGGAGTGGAGGAGGAGTACCTTTTCATATCGTTGCCCCCGATTTTCTTGAGAATATACGCAAGCTTTCCGTGTTAGGAATTGCTAAACTGCAGTAAAATGATGCACGGCCACTGTGGTTGAATACGGCAAAGGTTGCCATGCTCTGTATAGTGACTGTACTCGTATACTTGTTGTGAAGTGATGTCAGGTTGTCAAATAAACTGGCTTCCCAATCTTGTGGTGTGACGTCACAATTCTCTAAACTCTCCTTATCTGTGTATTTTCCTTTCTCCGTATATCAAGCTATTGTGATCAATCTCATTTTTGTCAAAATTTCGCTAATTTGTCCATTCATTGCATTCTAAATCTAAAGCTTAATTATTTCTCGTCACTATAATTCTTTTTATATGTTTACTTTGCGTAATTCACTGCTTCAAACTAGCACGATTTCACAATGTTTTCAAAAATTAAGTTCCTAAAAGTTAAGTTTAGCTCAAAAGCATTAAATTAATGCTATTTGCTAGCGAATATTTTCATTTATATTTTGCCCTTTAGTTCTTCGGCTAACTGTGCGAAAATCCTTAAAAGTGTTTTTTGAAACCAGTTTTTTGAATTGAAATATTTGGACCATTGCGAATTTTCCTTAGTTATGTAGTTTCACTCGTGCAAACTCAACAAACAGCATTGTCAAATATTCAAGGCTTTCGCCACACCACGCCTAGTAGCAAAATATCAAAAGAAAAATGTTAAAAAGATAGGTAATGTCTTGGAATAAATGATGTTCTTTTTATTTGATTTAAGATGTCAAGCCTTTACGATATTAAAATTAATCAATTTTCATCACTAACATAATTTGCTAACATACATTAACAACATATCAAATCGAATTGTTTGCACTTTATTTAAATAAAGAATGCAGATGTCATCTTTTATTTTCTCCAATTTGATTTGAAGGCGTACTTACACACTTAAAGTTGAAGGTTTTGAGCAACAATTAACTTTCAGGTAATCATTTATTAATTCTTTGATTATTTTTTAATTTATTAATATTAATTATTGGTAATATAGATTTTTGTTTCAGAAGTAGATATTTTCCCATCAAGTTACTTTACATTCACATCATTAACCATACACTAACTGACCTCTTTTATCTTTCCTATTCTATTTTCCTCTCCCTTCACCTGCTCAAAATTGTCCTGTCAAACACCACATCGGAAGCTGCTGTCAGAAGAGCTTTTTAACTAGCTACTAGAAGGGTTTACCGATATTTTGAGTGATAAAAAAGCTGCCAAAAAGGGATAGACAGAACAAAGCCAGTTATTCGAGCCTGTCTTTCTATTGGCTAGCCTCGATTTCGAATCCTGGGATGACGGCTTCGAGATTATGCACCTCTACCTCCATTTTGATAGTGACATCTTTGCTATTAAAGATAGGTCATATATTTAAATGGGGGAAGGGCCTGAGTGATTGGACTACATGCCGGGTATAAGGCTGTGCCATTAAATCTTTTGATAATCTAGTGGGTGCTAGATAAAATACTTGGTGAAGTTACTTGGTGTAAATAATGGATGAAAGAATTTGATGAAAATATTGGCCAAAAATACTGGACGAGTGAAGATACTAGACGAAAATACTGGATGAAAATGCAAGGCGAAAATATAAAGTTTTGTATAAATAAAGTTTCGTATTCTTTTATGTATCATGGTTTTTCACAACTACAGCGCGCCTTTCTGAACACAATATCCAGAGTCATTACCATATATGAGGGGATGGAAATGAAACGTGTTTCTTGATTGCTCAGTTGGCAATCTCTGATTGAGTGAGCGGGAATCATTGATCTATTTCTCCTCCAAAGGTTCAACAGCCTGCCACCATCTTATTTTCGAAAAGCTGATGTTGTTGTTCTTGTTTATGACGTCATAGAAGAAATCTCCTTCCTCAATGTAAAAAGTTGGATAAAGACGATATATGTAAGCAATTACTTTATTTTTTATACTACAATGTTCGTTTATAACGATCTTTGCTTAAGTGTTTTTGCACTAGTATTGGTCAGCTGTTTAACTAAATTAGTGGGTCTTCTTCTCACATTGTTTAACTAAATTCAATCTTCTCACATTGGCATCTAAATGTTGTGTAAGCCTTTATTGGAGTTGTTCGGTCGCAGTCCGCTACCCCATTAGAAAGCAGTAATTGAATTATATGGAAAATATTTCTAACAGTATAAAGAATGTAATATGTGGAAATGATCTGGTCCTCCACCTTAAACGTCCTGCATCTATCAGATTTTGTGGCTGAAGACACACATGTCTGTCAGTTCTACAGAAACCAGGCTTCTAAAACATCTGTATAAGCTGTTTCTAATTGGGTAAGGACAACTCAAAGATTGCGACTCTGCCTACCTTGCTTTGTTAAACCAGATCAAGCAATTTATTCTCTAAGTTGCTATGAAAAACGCTACTCTACTCTCCAAAACTCTATGAGTTACTCTTCTAGAATTATGTTGATTTTTTTGAAATGATCAGTAATTAAAACCTTGAGAAGAACAACTGAGACAAATGTAGCAAAATATCTTGTTCTTGACAAAACTGTATTCAAAAAGAATAAGTTATGTTAAAGTAGAATTATTACCCACCGAAATCTTTCGATTGTTCTCAAAGTGCGTGACAGCTCTTATCTACCGTGTCCTTGGTCTTGTCTCAAATACTTAAGCTTTTTTTATAAGGATCATCTCAATTTGGCCTCTGTGTACAAAACTAGTAATTAATCTTAGTACGTGATTAAACTTTATCTTTGTATTTCTTAGGATCATTTGAGTGTGAATTTTGCATGTACACGATAAGAAGTGAATTAATATGCTAAGACTTGATTTGAGGAAGATAAGAAGATGCTCTAGTAAATTTTTCACATGTTTTAGAATTCGGGGCCTTTTATGAGTTAGTACGGACATTAGTGCACTATAAGCCTCTGGATAAAGTTCACTTTGGTTTGAAATGCTTTTAAACTAAGTCAAACTAGAATATTTTCTGGTGCTTTAAAATGACCACTTTCACTGTATAATTAAGATCGGGCGAAAGCTTCAACGTGAGAAGCAAATGTATTTATAATGTATAAAAAGCTGATTGGAGTGTCAAAAAAAATTTCTCTCTTAGTTCTCGTTTATATTTCCTCTTTCCACATTTTTTCTTCATTACAATTTTTCAACTGAAATTTTTGGTAATCGAGAGCAATTCGCACCCTTAAGGAATGGTTTGTTTGGTTTCGCGTTTTGTGTTAGCACTAGAAACTGCGATTCAGGGAGTACTAACAATCTGGATGCAAGTGTAGGTTGAAGACCATTTCATTGCCATATCTTTTGAGATTATTTCCCTGTGACCTGATGAAGTATTTAAAACTGCCATAAGGAGAGCAACATGTGTAGTTTAATCAATATACAAATAAAGGGAAGCAAACTACAAATTCAGAAATCTAAGTAACTAACTGAAACGAAATATTATATTAATTGAATCTATTAAAAACGAACACTTCAGGCATATTAAGAAAGCAACTGTTTTACACCTTGCTAGAGAAATGTTTCAAAGGGGTTTTTTGATACAAAATACTAATCTGACTACATGCAGTAAATGAATTGGAATTTAATTTTTTTTCTTATCCACAGGAGTATACCGACGAAAATGTTCTATTAGTATTGTGTGGAAATAAAGTTGATTTGGATCACAAAAGGAAAGTCAAGGAACAGAGGGCCGTGAATCTAGCAAAGGTGTGTCTCTTTTGTGTTAGCTGTTATATTTGGTATAAACTTATATTTGGTTTGAATTTTAGGACAACATTCATGCAATAGCTATATTCTTGAAGAAACGAATAAGAGAAGTTTTTAATGAGTGAGGCCGAGTAAGGCAACCCCTATGTCAAAGATACTGCATAATATTTATCAAGTTCAATGCGCAGGCTCAAAGACTCCAATGTATGTAAATTCTATTGAATTTTTTCAATAACACTGAATCCAAATTTGGTTCTTTTTTAGCTCAACGATGCAATTTTTGTCGAATCAAGTGCCAAGACCGGTTATAATGTACCAAAACTTTGTGAAACTATCGCGAGGTATTTTGAAACTTTTTCCTTTTGAATCTGTTTCGTTAAAAGCTCTTAACTGAAATTCTTGTTTCTATACACAAAGCTGATTTTTCCTGGCCTACCTTAAATTTGCTAAATAGATTAGATACTTAAATTACTGCCAAATTTTAAGTTACTTTTCCGCTTGATTCACAAACGCATTGATTTCAAATTTCTATGATTTTAAATGATTCTACATTCAGCTGCAATAAAAAGTTGGTTAATTATAGCACATCAATTTTAGGTATTATACATATATAATTATGATTCTGTCTTTAATTACAAAACAATTATTTTCTTTTAGTACCCTGCTCGAGAGAGATGACACAGTTCTTATTAGAGAGAAAAGCGTTAAGATATATGAGCAAGATTTATTAAATATGTCAAAGTCATCGATGAAAACGTGTTGCTGATCGAAATGATTCAAGAGGATGATCATGCCAACCGACGGCCAAAAGTTGCGTCACGTGACAGGCAGGCACAAGACTAAGAAGGGAGAACCTTGTCTCATGAGAGAAACGGGACCAAAAGGAATTTTGCTGAGCAGTGCTGGTAATGTGGCAATGATTGGAAAAATTCATTATCAAATTCATTCCCTTCAGTTAAAATGATCTGAAAATCGATGTACTACCCTCTTTATGCTGGAAGATATGCCACAAACGATTGCCTTGGCACATTCTAATCCTAGGCTCGTAATAACGAAGTTGTCGCTCAAGTGGCGTTAGAATTTCTATCGTCTCAGTAGTGACTAATGAATATGGTGATCGGAGATACGTGCCTAGTATCAAATACCTCGTTCGCCTTGGGCATTGCTTGCATTTGCTTACTGAGTATCATTCTCGGTGGCATTTATGTTTCAAGAAGACGTTTGATTGTATGGTGGCATGATCGTCTGGTTTTATGTGTACAGCTTCAAATCCCTTGACAGATACAATAAGTGTGTATCAGCAATATTCAAAATGAAAAGCCCAAGTGGTTATACTCACGCACGCAGGGGGCTGTTTATTGTAGTGGAACGATTATTTTGTAGAAGTTTAATTAGGAAAGTAGACATGGCCTAGGCAGAAGTTTCACCCCGCGAGAAAATAGATGTATTGTAAATAAATGAGGAAGTTGATAAAGAAATAAGGTAGGCGAGAACCATAAATTGTTTTTTACAAGATTTTGTATTTTATATACATAGTTTGGTGTAAATCTTCATTATCTGAACGAAAATTTTGAATAATGTGTCAGTATTGAACCAAGTATTAGCCACAAAGACCTTCGTTAATTTGCAAAAGGCATCACCATGCAAGTTTCGTCTTCTGTCAAGTTCTTTCAAGTTTTAGGTCTGTTGATTTAACTCTCATATTCACATCGCACGCTTTATTTATTCGTTTTTACTTAAAAATTTCATCCTTTCCGTTCGGGAAAGAGAAACATCTAGTTGTAGTACAAAACACACAGTCACTTACATCTACGCTTTGTTGCTTTCTATCTTTCTATATAGTTTTTTATCGCCAAAATAGATTTTATAACGCAAATTCAATATGTGATTTAGTTTTAATCAGGATGGCCGCTGCAAATAAATCCGCAAAGAGACAGGTACGAACTGGCCCTGCCTTGAAAAGAACTATTTCGGCTTTGTTTTCTGTACCCGTTAAGGGACACTTTCACCAGTGGACCCTTTTGGATCCGTTTGGGCCCCCTTCGCAACACATTCTAATATGTATTGTTGGCCTTAAACATGAAGAGAAAGCCCTTTCATTGCTTACTTGTCCAGGCGTTTTTAAAAACACAGGCTCCTAATTTTTTTTGGTAATAGTGATGTTTCTGGAAGGTATGTAATTTCGGAATAATGCCTTTTAAACACCGAAAATTCAGTTTTTTTCTCAAGGCAACTTTGCCTCAGCAGCAATTCCAGCTTCGTATTATTGCGTTTGCTACATGCATGTCACCGAAATTTTTCCCGCCTTTTAATACTTATAAACCACTGTTATTTATTTTGTGCAATCGGGTTTTTATTTTGAAATACATAGTATAGTTTTATAAATTTTGTAAATTATTCGATGAAAAATTCCCTTAAAAACATACTGTTTTTATCTTTTTGTGTCCCACTGCACTACTATAGGTGTCCCACATAGTTGTAGGTGTCTTGCCAGCTAGCCTTAGCTTGTATATGAATCTTCTTTAAACTCCAACGTCCGTAATAGCGACCCTTTGTCGCTGAAAACCTGTGGAAAGTTAAAGAAGGCGGTGAAAATATTTGTAATTTACTTGAACCCACAGGAACACAACATGGTCAAAGAGAACGTACTTGGATATGTAATCATCCTCATTTCTAGAACGCTCAGACTGTTCAAGATAAATTTTACTACATTGGCGTTTTTGTATACTTTGGTGTATTTCTTTTTGCGAAATTGGCTTCAAATGAGATCGTCATTTCCTCAGAAATTGAGTTCATTCTTATTCTCAATATCACGTTCAAACTTTGAAAAAGAACATGAAATAGTTCTAGAATGGCTCTAAACAAGGTTATGTTTGCAAAAATTTCTTTGGCTTCGTCCTAATCCCTACTTTGGGCTGACAGTCTCTCAAACCCCCAACTTTTAAATCTAGTTATGCCTTCCTACATTTCCTTATTTCGATCACTGAAATTCTCCAAAAGTCATTTGTGACTAGAAGTTTAAACACGATTTAACTAACAGCAGTTGCCAATGCAAAAAACCGGAATAAACAAAGTACTGAAAATTCATATTTAAAATAAAAGGCATCTTAAGCCAGTTTATCGTGCAAACAAAATATTCTGCTTTTATCGTATGAAGATCTTGCCATTAAAAGTAAATAGAAACATCCCTCTTATGAATCCGCAGTTTCCAAAAAAAAAGTCTGAGACCACTGCTATTGCAGCTCCGGAGGCGCTTCATGCCCAGCTCTCTCTTCCACAGTTTGAAAATTTGGCGCGGTCAGTTGTTTGAACAGTTGGCGGGATAAAGGCGTGATTGATTTACTGCCAGCTAGATCAGACAAAGTTTAGAATTTGTTGGAATTCCATTTTCATTTGTGTGCAAATCGTTGCTTGGTAAAACGATTGTATCTGTGTTGGTATTACTCAAATTTTTTTAGCTTTTGAAGTATTTGCAACCGCTTGGCTTGAAATAAAATTCTTAAAATTAGCGGCATTATGCAGTGAAAACAATAATCCACCATTAATTGTGTATCGTGTAACTAGCAAAGTCTAGTTCAGTCTCAAACATATGCTATTGATTCGTAAGTTGATATGAAAACATTATACTCTAGGTATCATAAATTTTAGTGTTTTTACGTTAATCGCTGTTTCAGCAAAACCAATTTCCATGTAATGTGAGGCTTCAAAAGGCATTTTAAGTGTCTCAAAACCTAGATTTTGGGGAAAAAAATAACACTATGAAATCTTTATAATGCTATAATATCACGTCTTGATCTTTTGATGATTAATTCTTGGTTATTTCTTGGTTATTTGTTGTTTGATTATTTCTTGCAAAAGAAAAGAGAATCATAAAGACTCTTTGGTGATTATTATGAAGTTTTTGCATCATTATTTCAGAAATGATGACTATAGCTGAAATCGATTCAAAATGCTTGATTCGTGTGGAATTGAAATGCTGCCATGTAAAAAAAGAATTGCTCGAAAACGTTTGCTGGACTCAAAAAACCTCCAAGGTTTGTTTTTTATTGGAGAGATACATAAATTTTTTCAAGCAAAACTAAGCTGTACTCATGCCAGATAAATTATCATTTTTGCGATTTTTTGCTGGTTTTCTGCTTCTGCAAGTTTCTTTATATTTTTTCAAATTTCTAAATGCTAAAGAGCTAAAAAACTAAACACATAAACACCAAGATAACGAAAGCCTTTCCAATATGTATGAGTGCCAACAGAACAAAACAGAAAGCTCTCACAGGCAACATAACACAATATATCATAACAATAAACTAAAGAATAATTTTCATCCCATCTTTAAAAGAGTTATTTCCAAGTATTCCTAAGCCTTGAATGTGATGAGTGCTATTGCCTCCTATTTTTGTCATCTCAGTTTTTCAAAGTTGGTTTAACTTCGGAAATAATGCAAATAAATGGAATTTTTTGAACATATTTTAAAATCACATCCAGAAACACCCACAACTGTAAACAATTAACTGTAATTTTGAGAAACCGTTTTTAAAGAAACTTCCAAGTTTCATTGCACTATGACAAAATAATTTTGAATAGAGAAATTTTGAAAAAAGTTCGAAAATCAATATAGCACAGTCATAGTACAACCCAGCTCTAAACAATCAAGGATCTTGAAAGTTTACGACCAAGAACGAAAGACAGACAGACAGCAAGAAAGATCGTTGTGAAAACAGAAATTGACTTGCAGTTTTCCTATACGGAGCTAGCTATTATAGAAGTATACATAAGTAGAGATTATTTGAAAGATCCTCTGAATTTTAATGCAAATAGATTTTAGTGTATACAAAGGCGTGAAGAAAATGATGCAACTGATAAGGCCGTGAAATGGTCAAAAACAGCAACCTTTGAATTCATAAAAAATCATACCATATATTGCGTTACATATAATATTCGTTGTGGATGAACATTACAAGTAAAACATAAACAAATGGGAGACAATTGAAGAATTAAGCTGGCTGTATGACCCTTTTATTGCAATGGCTATGCACTATGATAGCAAGATCTGTAGATATTCATGCAGTATTCTATATTTAAATAAGAACCATTGGCGGCTCAAGCCTGGGATTAGAGAGAAGGACAAAAGGTGTGTCAGGGACCACACCCTTTTGGTCCACACCCTTTCCCCTGTTTGAAATATTTTTTTTCTGGAGAAAACATCTCTTGTCTCCCTAGAAATGTCATTTAAATGTGACGATCTAGATAACGTACAACCCCCCCCCCCCGCCCTGAAGTTTTCTCATAAGGTTTGCAAGAATCTCAAGGACCAACTTTCTGAAAAAGTGGGGGGAACTAGCCACGCTCCCCCCTCTCGGTATCTCGATGTTTTAAATTGAGTGTGTTCATATAGAAAAGAGAAAGTGTGTAATACATTGAGAATATGCTTTGAGCAGCTTGCAGTTAAGGCTTAAAAAGGTCGACAAAATGGCATGTTGCTGGAATATTTGCACAGCTGTTTAAAGCCCCATGGAAACACCAAAAATTATTTGAGTTCAAAAGACAATGGCTTTGAACTAGCAAATGAAAGATCAGGATCAGTATCCAGCGAAAACTAAGGGCCAGTTACTCGTGTACGCCATTATTCCTTTGTTAAAAGTAAAGTTTTAGCGAATGTTGATTCAGCTGTGCTTTGTACTCGCCGTCTCTGTCTTGGACATGGAAGTTCCTTGAGTAACGAATAGCCCCTTCAAACCCTAGTAACTTCCCAAAATCGGGCTTTACACGATATCTTTAGAAGGGGCTCGAGACTGCAATATACGGACCTTGGGCTGTGTCATATGAAAGGATCTTCATATTTTCAGAATCAATGCTGTCTTCTTTGTTCCATAAATTTAACTGATCTTTATAATGAACAAGAAAAAAGTATTCTGGGCATTGGTCAAGCTCACGGTTGCGCTATTACATCAATAGATATCCTCACTGCACAAACATGTTTAAACTATTTTGCTGTTCTTTGCAAGTTTGTTTCTCGCACCATTACTGCTTGTCGAGCGAGCAACTCTCTGCATAAGCGATTATCGAGAGTCGAAAGTCTACCCAGCTTTGGCAATTTCTAACTAACTAAAAACTTAAGTAGAAGGAAACGCGAAAATAAGCGAATTAGAGAACTTTGACTCCCTGGTAATTCTTGTGAACTTTGACTCCAATAGATATGTAATCTTATAAAAGAAAAGTTTTAAAAAGTTGTTAATAAAGATTGTATGTTGTCTTCTTGCAATAAATATTGCCAAAACAGATAGTTCTTGTTTGTGGACATCACTGTTCTTAACCAATGCCTCAAAGGATCTACCTAAGCAAAAGTTGTGACTTGCATCAAGTAAAAAGGTGCAGAGAGGCTTTTTTAGTTGCCCTTGTTAAGCCTACAGGCAGAACTTCAAACCTGGAGATCTGACATTACATTAAGAGACTACTAGCAATTTTTTTAAGGGGTATTTTCTTCTGAGGCATTTTTATAAATCTCGATTCAGTATTCTTTTTGAACAAAAAAATTCTAAGGAGATTTCAGTCAAAGAACATTAGATGCATTGATGAATTTCGTGAGACCCTTTAATACAGGATATTTGTAAATAAGATGGGTTTACATAAGGTTTTTATTAACATAGCTAGAAACAATAGAACCAGAAAACTAAATGTTTGTCGCTGAGATTTGTCTATTATTTTGGCAGGTACTCTCTTATCGTCAAAGAAAAGGCTTTTATTTCATCTCCGAGTGAATAAATTTGTTTTGAAGCAACTGTCAAGGAAAAGAGCAGTGAGCACATTTTAATTAAAAACATTTGAGAAAGTTCGCTTTGATTTTATGGATTCGAGGTGAGTCTACGATATTTTTATGATATTTTCGCCCTTTCTGCTATGTTTTAACTGAATAAAGTATGTGAATCTTTTAGAGGGAATGCATTAAATAAAGGATTTTGAAAATCGCAAATATCATACATAAAAGTTACTCCACCAATCTACAAATATCCACCGAGCTGATATGGAATTTTTATCCTATCCACTATCAATCGCCCATAACCATGCCCTAAGGTAAGCTGATATCCAGAAAATTTCGTTAAACCCTTTAGGCAATCCTTAGAATGTTATGTTATTGCGCTACCGGGAATGACTTAAAAGCTATGTGAATTATGACACGTACCACAATATTGCAATATTTCATGTTATTTTAGAAAGTTTCAATTGATTGCTCAACTGCTTAATAATCGCTCGTTTACTTATACAAGGCATAGAAAAACTGTCAATAAAATATAATTAATTGCGATTAAGCATTACCAACGCGCAAACGTCTTGTTCAGGCTTTCCACGCGGAAACCTACATACGCGTGATGTCGTGTGAATTATCGATAAGATCGTTGGAATAACGGTCTTAAAGTGTTGACTGTCGGCAAAAGTTTTTTTGATAAAACACTGCTATGAATATGCTGGTTAGTTCAAAATTGAAAATCTTTACTTGGTCTTTCAACCCGCTTGGCTCTTTTGATTAAGAAAGTATGAATAATTGTGTTTTTGGTTGCGATTTAAGAAGTAGTAATTTCTATAAATCTGATCAAATAGCACACGATAAGAAAAATTATCATCTAGAGCTTCCATTACACCATTTGAAGGCAGGAGTTGCTATCAAAACCAAAGTGCAGGGTCTAGAAATGTCACAAATGTAATGCAATACTATGAATGCAATGACAGGCCATTTCAGCATCAAAGATTGAAAATATGTTTGTATTATCTCATATCATTTAAACTTTTATAATACATCGCCATTTGGAATCAAAATCTATCGAAAATGTTATAACAACAACGATTACGATCAATAATTGAGAAGTAATAAGCATAAATGATTTTTGGTAATAAGCATAAATTATTTCATATTTTTTCATCGTTTTTCACCGAAATTTCATCGTGGATTTCTAATGATTTTGGCCATAGTATCCTGGTACTGTGCATTGACCAGACATTCACAATTTATCATTGGTGTTGTTGTATCTTAAGTTAGCTTTGATTTATCTGTTCATTCACAACCCTAAACTATCAAACGATTAAATTTAAAAATGCTCGTAACAATTGTCTTCTTTAAAACTATCATATTTATTTCCTCATGGATTATGATACTAGCATGAAATGGCGAAAAAGGGCTGAAATGACTTTGAGTATTGTGTGACTTTGAGTATTGTGAAAATTGAAAATTCACCCAAATAGAGTCTCACTTGCATTTTCAATGAGCCCCGTTTAGGAGATATGCATAAAAACTTTAAAATTGGATAAAATTGCAGCGTTACTGCATAGATTCCGAATAATTTGCTTTGCCACCAGTTAAACTGGTTTCATATTTTCGTCGTTGCCAAGGAAAATACTGCTTGCCTCTAAGAATCCATATGTTTGTGTATCACATTTTTACGTCTTTGTTTACATTCCTACATTAACGCCCCCACCCACCATTACAGTCATGGATATTGCATTTTTCTACAAACTAATGCAAATCTTTCGAAGTCAAAGCTTCCTTGTTTTGTTTCAAAGTTCGCTTTGAAATCCAAACACTCATTTATATTTAATCTCGCACCTATTTTGCTAAATGGCTGATCGACAATAAGAAATATTTAATGAAAATTTTCATGCCACACAATGTTAAGAAAATTTTTATTGGCATAAAATACTTTTAAAGGTAGATTATAGATTTTCTGTGTTTTCACCAGAATGGCATCATGTTTCTAGTAACTTTAAAAGGCATTGATTTGTGCGCCTGGCGACGTAAATTCTGGAAACTGGATGCTCTTAGGTAGAGCGACATTATTAGATACTTTTCAAAATCTGATTGGCTGACGCTTAGGCTTATAGCTATTTCATTTATCTTTCTAACAATACATTACCTGTAACTTGGCATCTTTGTTTCTTAAGTTTTCTTTGTTTTCTTTCTCTGTTCCTGATCATGAAAGTTTTTCATTGTCTTGTAGACAGTGACGAATGATCCATTAAGACATTGATAAAAATGATACAATGAGTTTTCCATTTTTTTTCATATTTTGAGCTTTAATCGATACATAATCGTCTACATAGAAATGATTTCTCGATTATTTGTTTCTGTTATGCAGGCGTCTGTTTGATAATTTTTCTTTTCAACTGATAATGATCATTTCAAAGTAGCACAGATTGCTGGTTTGCTATGCTTTGGTTTCCCAAGCTTTTGTGAAGCTCTTTTGATAAATTTGAATTTTTGAATATTTTATTCTGCATCTTCCTCTCCTACTCCGAACAATGTTGTTTTATACAATGTTAAAAGATACTAAATAACAGCATAAGATATACCTGGAGCTGAATGGATTATGTCTTGGAGCTGAATGAATTAAAACACGTAGGATTCGAAACAAATATGATGTGCAACGCAGAACGGAATCGCCATAAATATGCTCCTCTCGTCAAAGATCTAGAGCGTAGGTTCAAATCAGTATTTTGTTACCTTTCCACCAGCGCTCTTGGAATTTTCGACAAATTTTGTGAAACCTTTCTTGAAATGTGCGCAACTCATCGCCAAACTTTCTATGACAAATCCAACTTTACTTCCGGTTTAAGTAATCATAAATTTTTAGGTCATGATATCTGGCAATTTTTAACTCACTCTTGTAATTGTTTTTCTTGCAAAACCAGGCTTTCCAATTACACATTAATATACTAGATTGCGTGCGGTACAATATAATGCTATAATAACGATAAATGTAAGTAAATTGTAAAATAATTTTTAGAATAAATAAAGACGTTTGGAGCATAGTCAGCTTTAGCCCTTCAAGTGAAAACAGGCTATGCTCGAAACGTCGTTATTTATCTAAAAAAAATCTTTCCTGGTACAGTTTACTTACATTTATCGTTATTATATCAATTACACATTACCTTGCAGTAGTGAAATTTGAAATCGTAGTTCAAGTTGAATCGAAAATGAAATGTTTCTATACTGGTTCTTTTAACTGAGCTGTCTACCCAAACAGCTTAAAAAAGCAATCAAAGTCAAGTTTTTCTTGTTGAAGAAATTCAAAACGACCTAAGTGTTTCATTTTGCCCTTCTTTGTGAAGAAACTTTTTCATAGAATCTTTCAGCAAGTTGTCGATATTCATGCCTTCGAGCTAATCGTTTTTCAAAAATCGTTACGTGAAATTGACCGTTATATTAAGCTAAATTATGGAATATCTGAATGTATTTCTCTAGATAACTGGAGTCTCTAGACAACATCTGTAGAAAAGCAACAAAACAATGCTCAGTTTCATTCAGCATTTAACAATCTCAGATGGTTACTTTAAATATTAAAGCAGCAATAAATTTGAACGAAAAACAATATATTATACTACTAACTATTAACTAGGGAAGTTATTATTGAACTTAATTAATTGAAATTAAAATCAATTCATAAAAATCGCAGACACCAGAAAGTTTGCCCTGAGTATTCCCGTTTCATACCGTTCTAGATTTTATTAGCTCATGTATTGGTGCTTTAAGAGCTATAATGAGCAATTAAACATATAATTTTCAAATAGTACAACTAGATAATTTTCAAAAAGATAATTCATTATTTAACAAATAAACTGTAAGTAAAATTAGATACATTAAAAATTGCAAGGGGAGATAGAACTGCCATTCTGAATTTTGTCCAATCAGCCTTAACTGCAGTTGTTTCATTTTGTGATTAGAAAAAGAATTGTGTTTGCTACTTATGTAAACTTTCAATTTTTATGGCATAAAGGAACATAGAATTTGATTTTGGGCTTCTTAACTGAAGTTAAATGAAATTTTAACATGAAATTTTTATCATTTGAAAATTCTCTTGAAATAAAATTGTCATGAAATTTTTGTCTTCTCTCATAAATAGGTTTCTAAATATTTTTTTCTTTTTAGAGCTTTTAAGATTTTCCGCATGAATCAGCTTGTCTGTATGCCAGCTTGAAATAAATGAATCATCAATATAAATAATTAAAAAAAGATAAAAATTTACCACAACCTTTTACCTTGTCCTAATTTAGTCTTTGAAATGAGTCCTTTGATGAGCTTGCAGACTTCTAGGCACAGTAAATCCTTTTCCACATGTATCACAAATGTATGGTTTCTCTCCCGTATGAATCCGTTTATGTGTATCAAGGTTACCTGGTGTAGTAAATCCTTTTCCACATGTATCACAAATGTATGGCTTCTCTCCCGTATGAATCCGTTTATGTGTATTGAGGTCACCCGATTTAGTAAATCCTTTTCCACATGTATCACAAATGTATGGCTTCTCTCCCGTATGAATCCGTTTATGTGTATCAAGGCTACCTGATGTACTAAATCCTTTTCCACATGTATCACAAATGTATGGCTTCTCTCCCGTATGAATCCGTTTATGTGCGTCAAGGTGACCCGATTCAGTAAATCCTTTTCCACATGTATCACAAATGTATGGCTTCTCTCCCGTATGAATCCGTTTATGTTTATTGAGGCTACCCAATTGAGTAAATCCTTTTCCACATGTATCACAAATATATGGCTTCTCTCCCGTATGAATCCGTTTATGTGTATCAAGGCTACCTGATGTACTAAATCCTTTTCCACATGTATCACAAATGTATGGCTTCTCTCCCGTATGAATCCGTTTATGTGTATCAAGGCTACCTGATGTACTAAATCCTTTTCCACATGTATCACAAATGTATGGCTTCTCTCCCGTATGAATCCGTTTATGTGTATCAAGGCTACCTGATGTACTAAATCCTTTTCCACATGTATCACAAATGTATGGCTTCTCTCCCGTATGAATCCGTTTATGTGTATCAAGGCTACCTGATGTACTAAATCCTTTTCCACATGTATCACAAATGTATGGCTTCTCTCCCGTATGAATCCGTTTATGTGTATCAAGGCTACCTGATGTACTAAATCCTTTTCCACATTTATCACAAATGTATGGCTTCTCTCCCGTATGAATCCGTTTATGTTTATTGAGGCTACCCAATTGAGTAAATCCTTTTCCACATGTATCACAAATATATGGCTTCTCTCCCGTATGAATCCGTTTATGTGTATCAAGGCTACCTGATGTACTAAATCCTTTTCCACATTTATCACAAATGTATGGCTTGTGTTCTTTATTGTCCTTGGATTTGGATTGGAAAGGGGCGGTCTTGGATTTCTTTGATTCAGCTACTGGCATTTTAGTTGAAAGTTTGCCCCCAAACTGATTTATATTTCCATTATTCTTTGATGCTACTTTGGAAAATATCTTCTTTAATTTCTTCAAGCTGGGTATGTTTTTTGCCAAATCATCGTGTCCTGAGTTTAAATCGACATTTCTTGTTAAGCACCATTTTCGGTGTTTCTCGATGTATTCAGAGCTGAAACAGTTCTCACAATTGCTGCAAAAAGCTATTTTACCTGAAAGCAAAAAGAAACTCAATGTTCTGGCGGAAAATATTTTTTTAGCAAAGCGGGAAGCAAACGAATATTCTAGGCACAAAACTTTCCAGAAGTCTTCATCACAGTTTAATTTGTATTCTTTTCATGACATTTCCTGCACAATACATCACCTAGTTAAAATTGATTTTACTTCAATAATCTATTAGTAGGTTTTCTTCATTATTGGATATAAACATCGCAAAGTTGCACAAAGAATAATACTTCTCAGCAATAACATACTCTTGTCAAACCATGGTTGCTCTTCCTGCTGCTTGACTTCATTTTCAATCCCAAGCTCAACTGCATATTCATCTCCATACCAAACTAAAAGCTCATCGCCAATGCACACATTCTTGTATACTCTGCATACAATTTACGCAATAGCATGAGACACAGATTAATGTAGAAATTAGATCTCAAATCTAAAATTTAGTTTGCTCTATGCGTTTCTTTTTCGATTTTATTGACATTAACATAAACACTGCTTAAGACTTGGCCTTAAAGACAGCACAGTTTTGTATAGAGGTGTAAATTTTAGAAAGGGAAGACAACTTATCAAAGCAAGAATTTCTGACATCTTTATTTCTGGTTACATCTGTTACATCTAGGGGTATATCTGCAACTGGCCGGATTTCAAAAACAAATCTGGCCGGAACCGGATTTTCAGAAAATCAGCGATCCGGTGCCGGATTATCCGGCCTATCGGATATCCGGTACATCCCTAGTTACATCAAATAAATCTAATACCTGTAATATATATCATTGTGGTATTGATAGGCAACCAAGTTTTGCTCACTCTCTGTTCTTGCACAGTTGATGAATCGCAGCCAGTTGCCAATACTTTCATCTTTTCCGTCGATATAATAGCAAATTTCACCATCACGCATTATCTGCAAATAATACATTTAGGAACGTCATATTGTTTGATGAATTATCCCACGCATTTGCAAAGAATGTATTTTTATCAAAAGATTCTGAAATTATTTTACCTCCCACATATAACTCGTATCTCTTCCATCGTGAACCAACGACCTGTGTACCTTCTTCCCTTGATATGGTCCAAATCTGGTGCCACTTTCAATTTCTTTCAAGGCAAAGACACCATTTCCAGCGTTTTTTATTTTTGAATTTCTTATTTCTAGTCCATCAGGTAATGATGCACGCGCTTTTGTTTCTGTAGTTTCAGTATTCGTTACCAAGGAATCTTCGACAGGAAACAAAGGACCATGTACAGGGCATTCACCATAATTGAAATCGGCACACTCTTCGCAAACTGAAATGGAATGCTAGACTATTTATGTGTCGTGATCTACTGTGAAAATCTGTATCATTACTTGGTTTTCTCTCACTTTGTAAAATGTTACTTCTTGCAAAGACGAATCCAAAATATAATGATCGGGATTAACTTATTTGCAAGAAGAGACATGTTATTGCAAAAATGGCTAAACGAACATTGAGATTTTAAGCTAAAGCTTAAACAGCATTTCATAAAACATAAGAATATCTCAAATCATTTAGCAAAGTCCAAATACGAGTACGGTATAGTAGTAGATATAGTCAAGTAGACCACTAATCTTGACCTTCAAGTTTAGGGCGTGGAGAGCCACACCCCTATACATCCAGTTTGTAAAGTCATTTGGAGATTTCGTGGATCTCTAATAGGATTTACAATTTCCCAGTTTGCACAACTTTCTGTTGCTTAAATTTATCAGCTACTCTTCTTTAAAAAGCACAGTTACATAAGATACTTCATGGCTACAGATGATCGTATTAAGCGTAAAACTCATAGTTGCGATCATGGATCATCTTGTTCCATATTAAAGCGTGTACAGCGCTGCCTCTACGGCGATGAGCACTTCATAACAGAGAAGGAAACAATAAATTCATGTACACTGGGGTGGCAAAAGTATGGAAACGGTAGGTCAAAATGGCGGCTCGCTGAACTTCTGTTTTGAAAACCTGTCGGCTTGGGCCCTTGGCTTTTGGGAGCCGCCATTTTAGCACCGTTTCCATACTTTTGTGACCCCAGTGTACATACTTACATAGATAATGGTCATCGTCAGGAACCTCTGCTTCTACATAATTAACTCTTTCTTTTCGCTTTGGGTATCTCCTTTGATTAATTTCATTTTCTGGTACTGACTTTTCAAATGATGTTGTCCTGTCTGCTTTCCTTTTCCTTATTGGAGTTATTTTCTTTGCAGCTGAATTTGATGGCTTTTTATTACAGTATTCGGTATCATTCTGTCCTAAGCCAGGTATGGCTGAGCTTTTCAAAGCATCTTCAACTTCCTTTACAGCAAGAGCAAACAGTACTCTTAAGAATTATTTACAAAAATTGGCAATAGTTAAAGGAAACGGGGGGGGGGGGGGGGTAGACTGTATTTCCAACAGATGGATAGATTTATTTGTTTGATAAGCCTTTTGCCTGCTGTTGTATATAATGTTCAAAAATCTCAAATTAAAATGACAATGTTCATGCTATTTTGTTGATCTTTATAGTAAATGAATCATACTTATTAAAAAATATTAAGAAAAGGATGCAATGATAGAGGACATAGCTGCTTTATGGGGAAAAACTTAGTTTATGCTCAAAGCGAACGATAAATAAGATCTTTTACATACTTTGCGTATCTCGCTTTGTTGAGTTGATAATCCAAATATCTTACATGGCTCTCGTACTCTCTTGAAAACTGTAATGTAAAAATATCTCAAAAAAACGTCTTTTGAAAACCTTACAAGTCTAACGCGACGGTTGGCTCCCCAGCTACTTTGATAACAACGATTTCATAAAAAGATATGTTGAAAGAGCCTTTAAACGTAGATAGACATAAGTGTTGATTTATCTAAAGATTTCACTTGACTATCAGCCATTTTGAAACTGGGCATTTAATTTGAAACTGGGCATTTAATTTGAAATTTGGCCTTTCATCGACAAAGCAAGCAAAGTCACAAGATGAAAGCTATCTAAATAGTTTACTGTATATGAAATACAAAATACTTTTTCGACGAAACAAGGAAGATAATAATATTTTTTGTGATTTTCTTAGAGTTTAGAGCTTGCTGTTTTTTATAGCAACCACTGCTTGCTGTTTTTAGATAAACTTTGTGTAAAGCGAGCTAGTATTTAAGTTTAGCATCGAAGGTAAGCTCAAGAACAGTGTATTGGACATTGATACTTTTTGCATTCACCGGAAACATAATTACCACCAATTATGCAATTTCGCTGTCTTTTCGATACACTTCCAAAATGCCAAAACACTTTCAGCATTTATTTCCTATCCTCAAATAACTTGCTCTTTTCCTGTGAATATTCGTTTTCTCAACTTTATCTCTTTTTCTATGCTAGTCTTTCAGTATCTTCTTTAATCTTTTCCTCTCTTTCTCTTCTCTTTTGCATCTTCTTCTCCCTTCCTCCGCTTTCTCTCTCTTGCCATAATTACTCGAGCCAATGCACTGACATACTTATCAACATTATAGAACTTTTTCACTTAAGTCCTTCAATTATGACTATTTGCATGGATGTTGTAGGGATGCAGTAAACCATTTTCAACCGCCTTACGTATTTCATCGGTGCATGTTTTGAGGGCAAGAGTTACTCATAATTTGGTGCAACTTTTTGAACTTGTTCAAAAAGTTTCTGAAATCTTCCTTATGTTTCACAAATGCATTCTTGTTTAACCACACGGACAGTAGACAATTCAATTCAAATCTTTTTCACCTGTCTACGAAAAAGATATTTTACCACTGCCTTTTCCCACAGAAAATGAGGCTCGCCATTTTGGACTTATAGATATTTATAGAAAAATACCAAAGCTGTCTTGCATTATCTGCTCAGTGCCAATTTAAACACAGCAACAGCATTAGATGCATTCATCAAAAGACGACAATATTAGCCACAGCTTCAGGTCTATCCGCAACATCATAAACAAGATGCAATAAAAGTCTCACGCAAAGTTGTCTTTCGTTTAGCCAATCTTTTTATGGCTGATTTTTGAACTCATCTTTAATCCACATTATTTACGTGCACTAAATCTGAAATCCAGCAGGCAGAAATCTATCCAAAGGATGATAACTAAACTAAAACTTTTCTATGATTAAAATTTCTAGAGGGAAACGTCTATAGAGAGGTAATGCAAACCCACTTCTTCTTCAAGTAATATGTACGAAATATGATAAAACATATATCAATTTATATCCATTGAAGTTAGGGGCCTCTCCGAAAAAAGTTAGGGGACATTTCCACAAAACCTGGCATATCTAGGTTCTGCCCCCATATGCATATCCTGGTCTTCTTTACCTTCTGCGCTGCCTTGAATCGATGTCCTCTCTAAACCGCTCTCCTCATAACATGACCGAAATAATGCATTTTCCGTGCACTGATGTTCTTACGGAGTGTCATGACCAACATTCTCTAAAACCCAACTATTTGTTCTTCTGTCTGTCAAGCTCACCCTCAGAAGTCTTCTGTAGGCCCACTTCTCAAAGGAATCAATCCATTTCTCATCCTGTTTAGTTAGCGGCCATGACTCACTTCCACATGAAGCAACAGCATCAGCCCCCCCCCCTCCCTTCAATGTCTGCAAACTTCAAGAAAGATGGTCATGCAGCTGGAACCTTAGCGTTAATAAGGAAGTTTGACCAATTTCAATCTCTAATTCATTTATTTTGTTGGTCATGGTTGGTCGTAGTCAACTTCCCTTTATGTAAAACAATTTTTTTTATAAGAACAATTTTATGAGAAAACGAGCCTAAAAATTGGTCAACAGTTAAGAATAAATTAAGAATCAGCTGAGGCTGAGCTACTGTAAAATTCAATTTTGAGCGTTTTAAACGAGCACTTTTAGCCATGTGTGGGTGCTTTTCGGTGAATATTCAAACTTGTAGGCAAATGAAGGTTGTCTCACTCACCCTGTTGGCCAATTGAGGCCTGAAAACCTCCCTACAAGACTGTAAAGTATTTTTTCTGCGCGGGGAACGCAAGAACAATAATTTTGAAATTTGTGGATAAAGAACGTTTCCCGCGAAATCGTGCGCGGAATTTGAAGCAAAAGGCTTTTGAAGAGACCTTGTATTCTTTTTTTTTTCTTGTTATCAGAAGTCAGAAATTTAAATGAGCTGCAATTCATTTTTGCAGACTAACCTAAAATTGGTTTTTCGCAACGCGAAATCCAGAATTATTAGTTTCTGCAAACTTAATTTCCTTATACTTTCATGCCATCATTTGCTCTTACTTTGTTATCATTAAGTGTGTATATGATAATCTGTTTAGTTGTTAATGAATTTTCTATGGAGAAATAGTCGGTCAAAAAAGTAAAGTTGGTCACTTTTTTCTGAACGCCCCCCCCCCCCCATCAAGAAAAATTGTCTAGGCACATCACTGCCATTTGGCGATCATGCTTTAGACCATATTCCTGGCCATTGCAAGCCTTTTTCGTATTTCTTGACTGCTGCTACCCATGGTATTGATGGTGAATCCAAGATAAACAAGAGCATTCACTTTCTCAGTGCCATCTAGTTTTATTGTGCTGAAGTCTGTTTGGTATTGGTCAATACCATGATCTTAGTCTTCTTGACATTCAGCAGCCAGCCCTTTACTGCCCTGACTTCTTTCGCTTGTCTGATCATGTTTTCGCGACCTTCTTTTTGTATTACTAAACACGGCCGTGTCATCTGCAAACCTAAGATTACTCAATCATAAACCCCTATTTTGATGCCTTCTTGCCCATCGCTAAAAATCGTTCTCATTATCGGGGGCTATTATGTCCTCGGTGTAGATGTTGTAGAGCATTGGCAGAGCAACACAACCCAGTCCAAGGACCGAGATACCAGGGGCCCGGGGGAGGTTTGGCCCCTCCAAAAAGATTAGTAGCATAAGTGAAATACTTTTCTTTTGTAAAATATGGCTTTTGTTACACTTATTTATCAGGGCTGCCCCCCTTCCCAAACAAAAGTTGTATCTCGGTCTTTGACCCTGTCGCATTCCTATGCTAAACCATGCAGTGTCTCCATTGCTCGTTCTCGCTGCTGCTTCCTGTTCCTCGTACAGGCTTGCTAGTTAATCTATTATGTGGCCTGGAAATCCCATCTGTCCATTAGCTCCCAGAACTTATCTTGTAGTGACGTTGAAAAATTAAAAAAACCATTACTTATAGCTTGGAAATATCTTTATGTATAAAAGGGATAGCTTCATCTTTCACATATTTATTGCAATTTTATTTCCAGAGTATTAGGGCAGCACTTTTATATACGAGGAAAATCTTGCCAAATATTGTTAACAAAGAAATTTAGCTGCTGCTTTTGCTTTCTTGTTTGGGAGCTCTTAGTATAAACGTTAAAAATATTCATGGGTCTTTTTCAGAAAGCTCAGGTTTCACTGCTGATAGTCTTTGCCTTCTTAATATTCACGCCATCTTACGCCGCCAAGCAAAATGTATAAGAAAAATGGAGCAAAATTAGGACTCGCTAGATCTTTGGCGGGAAGGATGTGAAATGCAGCTATGGGCCTATTCAGTTCACCAATCGCCAAGGATAACCATAACACCGTTATAAAACATAACGGATAACAAAAAGATCTTAAAAAAGGATATATCTTTATAAATTACATGAACATAACTAGGCCTCTACAGATTTTATGATAACCTTTATCATGCTTGTTTGAAAAACTTTATTCTAAAATAGGCTAACCGTCATTACCCACGACCAAAATACTATTTAACTTTCTCTTACCTGGTTTGAACCTTTTATCGACGCTTTTCTCTTGTTCAATTTTCTGTTTTTTAGCTTCGGTTTGATTGGGAAACCAAGGCTTGTCTTCTTTATCACTCTCTGAGCCAGTTGAAAAATAGTCTTCATCGGAAACATTTTCAACTTTTTTTCTCTTGACATACAGCAATGGCTTAACAGGGAGCCCTGCAAAAAATTTGCATTGTTTATTAAACAATATGTAATTTCTAGAGAAAAATTTTTTTATAAAAAAATAGCCTAATGGTTTTGGTTACATATAGGGGGCAGCTGCCCTCTTCCAGGGTGAGCAGATGGGGCAAGCATGGCCCTTAAATATTCCCTCCTGATAAAAGCTTAAAGAATCTTGACATAATTGATGACTAGTTTAGCCATTCTTGTTATGTTAATTTCCTTTAGAAATTCAAAAAATAGAAAAATCTCCCTTTTTTGCTGTCGGTCTCTGATAATGAAAAACTATTTTTCAGAAGACGATAATAAACTTCAAAAACCAACAGTTTCTTATAAGATACTGACTATTTTGCCCATCTTCGGAACAAGGATGTCACGCTTAGTTTATGCCTTGGTATAAAAAACACGCCGAAGTAAACAATTATTTGATTTACATCTGATTCTTGTTGTTATTATTTTCCAACACTGCCCCTCCTGCCTTCATCTTGTGCAGGCGTGTTACATAGTAAAATAAGACGATATTTACCACAACTTTTCATGAACTCGTAGTTGTGAATAATATTTCTTTGCCTGATAATCTCATACTCCGTTAGCTCTTCTTCGTCACAAATTTCCATTATTTCTGTAAATGAAAAAAATTGCTGAAACAATGGCAAATCCTTTGAAGACCAAGGAAGGCCAAAGCTCATTAAAATCGGTTGTTCTTCGTGGCTATCATCAACGTCCGGTCGTTCTTCATTACTCAAATGGCGATCTTAAAAATCCGTTTAATTAAAAAATTCTTACTATAACAAGTATAGTATTATTTCTAAACAGACTATAAAGTAAGCTCAATCCACAAAGCTGAATAAACATAAAAAGTAATTTTTTAACTTTCGATGGCGTAGGATATCTGTATTTTTACGTTGAAAGCACATCATTGACATTTTTCATGAAGCTTCAATCTTCAAATAAGAAAATAGTTAGAGACATCAGTTTCAGAGTGTCTTTGGGTGCTTGCCGCTCTAATTAAGATTGAAAATTACCTTCATAAAACTCTCAAGGTAACGAATTTCTTCTACAAATCACACAAACGTCTGTTTCGTTGTACTTCTTCTGCGAAAGAAAGTTCGCGTACAGAAAACTGACGTTTTCCACAAAAGCGCGCCAAAATATCACGTGACATTGCCTATGTTGCGTTGTAGGCAAAAACATTGCTCATTGTTTTCTATCATTGTTGAGCATTTGATACTGAAAATCGATATTATACTCTTTCAGAACTTCCGATGATTCTACTGTTAAGTATAACTATATTATAAATGATAACTCTTAATGGTTTCAAATGAGCTTATCATTAGTTTATTACAACGTAAATTTTATATAATATCGTAACGTAAATATCGTAAATATCGATCATTTACATAACAATGATATGGTAACAACACTTTTATTACAGCTTTATTGTACACTTACCATTGCCATTTACAAATAAACGAAAAAATTAATGATAAAATTCACAAAAACCAGGGTTAAATATAATTGAAAATGTTTCAAGCCCAGAGGTGCCTCAAGCCAACTTCTAGATGCCCCACTCATGATCACACCCAAATAACAAGGGACTCAGGAAAAAGGTATTGCTCATTCACCGACAAATCTATAGCATACTAAAGAGTTGGCAACACAAAATTCATCCAAACAACGCTTGACAAAGAAGCTTCTAGATTTTAACAAAGAGAATGAGCCCCCGAGCCCTCCACCGTGGTACTCCTAGTCAAGTCTCAGTAAAACGGTCAAAACAATAAAAATAGCAATTATATTGTATTTGTTTTCTAGCTGATTAAAAATTCAAAACAAGCTTGAACCATCCAGCTTCTACCCTTTTTGGCTTATCCCCCGCTTATCAGAGTTTTGTAAAATGCCAGACACGATTTTCTTTTCATCATAGGTACAATTCGAATCAGTAAAATGATAAACGATTATATTTTTTGTCGAGGATAATGATCATAGCCCTTGCAATTCTTCCAGGGTGTCTTTGGGGCTCTGAAAGTAAAGTATCTACATTTCTAGATTCTTTTTGATAATCGAAAAAATTGTTTCAGACAGTCAACAGTTTTTCAACTTGCATAAGACTCCCCGCTTCAAACAAGGAATATATCGAGCTTTTTTTTACTATCCTTCATGTTGTCCTACTTCGTCCTCTCCCATAGCAAAAATTTCAATTAATATTGCGTCATCTTCAATGATTCGAGTGATTTTGTGGTAAAATCGAAGAAAACGCTAGGAGCTCTTCGTGGAGTTGTGCTTGTTCATTTTTGCTAAGCCTGAGAATTTCTATAATTTGTAAAACAGCTCATCAATTTATTTGAGGCTTCGAGACTCAAGTTGCTTCTTGTTGGTTGCTTCTTTTTGAATCGTCGGTTATGTGCAATGCATAATTTTCCTTAAGAAAATTTCAATGGCTGAACGTAAATGTCGGTTCATTCGGTAGGGCCTAGCAGGGGCAGTGTTGGTTCTAAGGGCAAATAGTATAATTTGTGAGGGGTTGGGGGATGGGTGCAAAATAAAATATTGGCATCGACCTGTTCCACCCATACAGCTGGGATTTGTTCAAGCAAAGACTCTAAAGATAGTCATAGGTTGACAAAATTCTCCATGCAAGTGGGTATTAAATGGCCTCGTCATTATCAGAAAAGTTTGGTTTTACGAAAATCATGGAAATTAAAAATGGGCTGGCTGGAAGACTTTGATGTTCCGCTTAGTCTCTATGGTTGCAGAATCAATGAGAGTGTAGAATGGAAAATAATAATCACAATAATCTAATGTAAATCAAATAATTGTTTACAACAGCATGTTTTTATTATATAATTTCATTATATTATTTTATTATATTTATAGTAAGCATGAACTTAGCGTGACATTCTTGTTCTGGTGATGGACAAAATAGTCAGAATCTTATCAGAAACTGTTGCTTTTGAAGTTTATTATCATTTTCTGGAAAAGAATTTTCCATTTTCAATGACCGTCAGCAGAGAACGAGATTTTTTATTTTTTTGAATTTTTTATGGAAATTAACTTGGAAGCGAATATTTAAGGGCACTGCTTGCCCCCTCTGCCCCTGCTGGAAGAAGGCAGGAGGAGCAGCTGCAACTGCAGCCCCTTCACTCCAGGGTAGGCGCCCCTGGGGCCCAGGAGATGTCATTGTTTTGAATCAGCAAAACTTACGCGTATGATTGATGCATAAATTTTGAAATGTTTACTTAATAGGGGACCACTTTTAAAATTTTTGTAGGTGGCGATGTGGCAATCACCAATTTTAGTCTAGAAACACATCTGAGTAATTCAACATACAAAATGACACGTACAATTCCCGCGATTACTCGCAGATCTAGGCTTGAATCTTAGAACTTGGACCCAGACTCTTCGGTTGAGAAAGTGTTGGCAGTTGGCGCCAAAGTTCAGTTATGAATTTTACCGGCACAAGGAAGGTTGAGCATTATGAGTCTCGCAAATCGGGGATCACAACCAATGTCCTGTTACGATTTAGAAAAACCAGATCTCAACGAAGGCTGATTTTAACTGAATTAAAATGGTTCTTGATTTACAATACATGGCAGAGGATATTCGGTGTCATTCTGCTGTTTTTCCGGCTTCTTTGATATGGTATAAAGCATTCGTGTTACCTAATATAGGCCTAGGTTCATTTCAAGTTCTGTTCATTTATAATATTTTTTCTTTACTTGAAACCTTAGTTAACTTTTGCTACGTCTTGATTAACAAATAATTTATGACAAGTTAAAAATTGATTTTTGCGCTAAAATCCTAGGCTAGGAACGTTGAATATGGCGCTAAAATGCAGTCAAGTCATTCGTTTAATCATGGTCATTGGCATATTCTATTCAAAAGTTCGTCAAATGCCAATGATATATTTAGCTGATACTGACTTTTCATCTTCATATAAATTTGCTTTATTTCCAAATCTTCAAGAATTTGTCTGTATAAATGAACTGAGCCTACCAGTATTAAAAAAACAGTACAATATAATATTCTATCATAACGATGTATCAGAACCAACAAGCACTGACAGCAGTTAAACAACTTGAGAAAAAAGTGTTTTTCGATTGAGCGGTGTCCCCGCCACTTTGTGATATCTGTTATTGGGAGACGGTCATTTCAGTTCATTTGTTTCATTTAACATCATTGCGGAGCGTAGCCTTTCAACGCTTGCAAAATAAAACAGTAATTCCTATGTACCAAATCGCAGTTTTGATGCTCTTAGCCTTTAATTGCCTTTCATAGTTACATTTTCTACAATTTTTTCTACTAAGAATCATAAAACCAACTCAACACATGTATTAAAGTGATTACACACAAAAAAAATTTTAAAAAATATTCAACTGGCCGCCCGTATGGACTCAAGCTATTCCAGTGCCAAGCTCCTCATAGGAGAAGTTTATTGTTTTTTTTCGGGGATTTTCTTAAGGAGCCTTTGGTCAGTTTTCGTAAATCAAAGCCATTGTAGACCAATCTGGAAATTAATTTTTGGGCTAATCCATTCAGAGATTTGATATCGCCTTTATATTCATTAGTTGTTTATAAGAGTCGTATATCCTTGGAAAAGCTCAGTTTTGCAGTTTTTGCAATTGGTTGATTTCTGTTATTGGAATGTGTCCATAACTGTGTGGTGTCCGATAACAGAAGTTACATTTACTGATTATTTATGTTCATTAGTTTTTCTCATCGCATTATAAAGGGGCCTAATGAATATTCGATAGGCTCTTTAATGTAGTGAAGAGCGACGATATTGCGTCTGTGACATTTCAGCTTTTTCTTTTCTCTCTGAACAGGTACATTGCATGACTCAGTGTGAAAAGAATGAGCTCTATCACCTTAGAGAAGAAAGCATTTCGTCGTGTACACATCAGACAGTCGATGCACAAGCGAAAGGTCAGTTCTCGAATCAGGCGCCTTTTCAGTATTTGTGACGAAGAAAAGAAGGGTTACGTCACACGAGAAGAGCTGTTTCGACTAACAAAGGAAATTGCTTTGACGAAAGAAGAAGTGAACAGCGCGTTCTATTATCTTGATAAAGACAAAAATGGATCACTAAGTCTAGATGAGTTCATGGAGGGGTTTGACGTATTTCTCGGGACGCGACAAGTCTCAAGCAAAAGTTTTAATCACCAAGAAATATCAGATTCTTCGCAGCTCTTTGACTATATAGACAGAAATGGGAAAGGCTTTATAACCCAAGAAGATTTGCAGTCAGTGGGTGGCGAGTTCAATTTGACTCAAGAGGAAATACAATCGATCTTTCTTGCATTGAGTAAAAAGGGAAGAACTGTGCTTACTTTCAAAGATTTCGAAGAAGGTCTTGAAAATCTAACAAATGCTGTTGATGCAGACGAAACTGTTTCCATGGATGAAGAAGTTTTCACGAATGGCGTTGGCGACAACAATGATGACGGGTAAGTTATGTTATTATGTGATTTATTCTTCAGTTTTTGATAAACGTCACCTCGGTTTGCGGGTGACAAGACAAACCAGCCTTAAAAGTTCGATAACCATAGCTTCTCAGTGTCTCAAAAACTACCTAAAAGCAAACAACATAATGCAGTCTGTGGCTGCAGTCGGTGTTAAAATGACCTTTTCAAAACAAATTGAACTAATATGATATAGCTAAACTTTTGAAGAGCATTTAATTTTATAGATATGAAAAATATTGAAATAAGAACGTTTAGTTATGTCGTTTGAATACTGTTCACTGAGATGAAATGAAAGCTGGAAAAAGGGAAGGAATATAAAAAATAGCAAAATGAATGAACTGTCGTAGAAGAAGCAATCTGCTACACGTGCTCTGTTGTTGTACACGGGGGAAGGCATTTATGTCCGTCCTTTTAGATTGTTTTCTTGCTCAATACTAAAACCCAAAATGTAAATGTTCTTTTTATGTTCTTGGCACTCTCAGCAAGCAAAATCAAAGATTTTAAAGATTCGCAATACATTTTTAAAGGCTGATTAAGATCTGTCAGTGACGACTGCCCTTTCCCAGAAACAATCAAGCAGTTTTCTCAGGTTTGATAATGCAGGCTGTCTGATTTAGATAAACAAACAATTATGATGATTAATCTTATTGAATTTTTTTTCTAAGAACTACTTTAGCTTGCTTATGTTTAGGATTAGTGTCTTTGAGATCCTTATTGACGATGTTTGAGAAAATCAAGGTTTTTAAAGGTTTTGGACAAAAAATGCCTGGAACCAAAAGGCACAATGAACAGGAAAAAAGAAATTTCATTAGAACTATAAAATACGATAACTGATTTTTTGACAAAAATTGGGGAATCCTTTCATTAAATGAAACGACGTTAAACAAAAGAGGGGTCGAAAAGGACTTTTATCATGACATCACCTCTCCGCGGCGTCCCTCCCATTTCCTTAAAAGCCTTTGTGAGTTTTAGTCCGGTTAAAAAAGGGGTAGGCAAAGACAGTCAAAATTAGCAGTTCTGTTAGCTTCCAAAAGTCTGGGTCTGATAAGTACCGACTTGCTCTAGATTTTCTCAAACACCCTTTTGTCGTTACTGGTGTCCAAACAGCTGGATAAATATAGGCACAGAGAAAGAACGATCAGGAACGAGCACGTTTTGAGAAGAATCGTGGAAAAACACAAGCCAAATTCACACATTTATCATGATAAGGAAATAACGACTAATATCACGGAAAATAGCTGGTTTTGCGTCATTTAAAGCGTGCAAAGTTTAGCTTCCGTATTGGTTAAAACGCTCTGCCCCATAAATGATCCTGCGTCTGAAAATGAAAGAGTTATGGAGAGGAAACCTTAAGTCAAATGATTTGTAGTGCTGGTGGCTTTTGTTCCAAAACTCTGCAAGGTTTGTTTCCCAATTGAAATCTCCGGCATTCTTGGGTCTTTTTAGGGTTTGTAAGAATTGATATGCGTTTTCCAAAATGAAGCACTTTGGTCTGTAAATAAGGACTACTTCTGGAGATTATGTCGTCCTACTGCGGCCTGCTCTATATTTATATACCTCCTTCTCAGTTAGGTGGGTGAAGCAAGCTTGTTATCAAAAAGTCGTTTCTAAGGAACCCCTACACTTCCTTGTGACGTCATTCGTTTCTTTGGATTGGTTGTGAAGAGTTAATGAGGCTTCACTTTAATGTAGAGTTTTAAATGCTCACACTACATTTTCATAAAGAAAGATCATAAGCCAATGCACATGAAGTTATCACTACAACAACTGTATCGAAAATTAGCAAAGCCTGCAGCCAGTTTAAGAGTAAAATTGAAAATAAGAGTATAAATTTGGTGCCTAGGTAGCCATGCATTTAATTTGCTTTCTATTTTTGGCATTTAAGCGTACAATGTTATCTGCCCACATGGCTCGCCGACTAATATCTAGATGGTTTATTGTTTACAATAATAAATCAATTATCCAGTATCATAATAGCTCAAGGTAACAATGCTTGCACAATGCCTCTGTTCAAACCTTTGCCTCATCAATGGACCATTAAATGACATTTTTCCTCGATGATTTACTTTCGATCCAACAAATAGAATTTGCGATTCCTTTGTGACACTAATCAAAATACGCGTAACACCACCACAACATACTAACGCTGGAAGTTCAAAACTGTTGTCTGAGGCTTCCAGATACGAGCAAGTGTAAGTTTGAAATTCACTATTTTCCATATGTTTGCTAGAATCAAAGAGATGGGAATTTTGTGTTCTTGTCTGAATGGTTTAATTACCAATCTTTACAACGTATAAATCGCTCTTTCAGATTAAAACATTTTTCACATAAAATAACAAGGAACTGAATAGCGGGGCGAAAAATTACGTATCGTGTTGGCCAATGTATTTCCCATTTCCTTTTGCATTGATTTTGTGAGAAGATCTAATTGTCTTTCAGCCTGAGTGCAAACTTTACGAATAGAGGAAATGTAAGGTCTGCGTGACGCAAGAAAACTGTGTACAGGTTTGAAGCTGAATTGTTTCAAAAATGGAAAAGACAAGAATTGTTCCCTATTGAAAAAATTACAAGGTTTAACACATGTATAACAAAAGACTAGGCCAAATAGTGTTCAATTATTGGTAGACGGTTTCTAATCATCCTTTGTCAATTAGTGGGCATGTAATTAATTGTTGTTCGATTTTAAAACAAATTCACTCAAGCTCCATAGTTCGAAGCTATACCAAAATTAGGACAGCATAAAGAGAAATTGAGCAATTGCAGTGGTAGTTTAATGCAAATTTTGGCAGCAGACTGCGGTCTTAATGAAGCCGAAAGAATATTATATGAAAGTGTTGTTGGTGGGCAAAGCTAGGTATTGGGGGGTATTGGGCTGGAGATACAGGGACAGTGGGAGCTGACAATTTCTTAAGAAATTTAATTGTGTTCATCTTTCTGTACACTGAGAGTTTATTAAGGCAAAAATAACTGAGTCATAGGTTACATCAAATGTCAACAGCTACGAGCACGCAAATGATAATGAAACGGCACTACAACCAGAAAGTGATGTAGTATTTCCTTTATAACCATAAATCATGCCATTAGCATGAGGGAGAGGGAGGCACTTGCTCCTTTGCCTTTCCACCCCATCCCATCTTCCGCAGCCTTTTTATATTTATCAAGTAGAAAGAGCAGAGTTTGCTTATTCTATCGACGCTCGTGCTTGTCATGCGGTTAATGGTAGCCATTTTGTTTCCCGCCATCTTAGTTGTTTATAATTTTGATTTCTCGCGGGGAATACAAAAGTTTCCATTACCAACGGTGCTCCATGAAGCGTAGCACCATTGTGTTACAGACGTAGTAGGCCTTTGAAAATGCGCTTGCAACTCTTTCAACCCTTTACTAAAACCTGTATTTATTCACAGAGATACAAACATGGATTATGCAAATTTTGGCCAGGATGATTTGAAGGAGATACTGGCGCAGAAAGCTACAGAATTATTTAAAGTTTGTGACAAAGATGGCAAAGGATATATCACACAGGAAGATCTACTGGAACTTACAAAAGAGTTGGCCTTGAGTTCCGACCAAGTGCAATCTGCTTTTGTAAAACTTGATACAGATGAAAATAAGTTTCTAACACTTGATGAGTTTATTGGTGGATTTGGGGTATTTCTCGGAGTTGAACACCAGGAGGACTTAAACCCGGAAGAGAGGAAACGACAAGAGAAGGCGAGGGAGCTGTTTGACCTTTGTGACGAAGGAAGTAAAGGCTACGTAACCAAGACCGATTTGTTGCGATTGATGAAGACTCTAGGATTGACGAAGGATCAGTTGATTTTGATTTTCGACCAGTTAGATGACGATCAAAATGGATTTTTAACTATTCATGAATTCACAACTGGCTTTAGCGAATACTTGGACGACTCATTCGACGACCATGAGCAGGCAGAGTTTGGTCGTCAAGGGAGCTTTAATCAGTATGGCGCTGATAATGACCCCAAATATTGTAGCACCGATGTGATAACATTTGTAAAGCAACCATCAGTTGAGCAGTTGGACTCAAACGCTAAGCTTCTAATCAACAATATAGATGAATGCATCGCAGAGTAAGCACCTTTTATTCTCCCAGTTTATTTCATTAATATTTTCTTGCTGTTTCAGTTGACTGGAGTCACACAAAACTTGTTATATCGATAAGCTGTGTATCAATAAAACGTTCCAATTTCTTAGCATTTTACACATATTTAACTTACATACTTGCATACATACGTTGTTTGTCAAGTTTGTATGTGACAAAATATGTAATTCAACTTGTGATTTAGATAAAAATAATTCCAATGGTTTTGAATACAAGGTAAAGGGTTTAAAGGACAGATTTCACATGAGCCAAGAGGGCATGGTAGCTTGTATTCTTCTAGATCTTTCAGAGCTTTTTTGACGGGGGCTCAGTCATCCCTAGCAGGTTTAAATGTACGATGAGATACAGCTGTTACGCTGTGGAGATGGGGACCCTCTAGAGCATCAACCATTAGAGGTAGCAAATAAAAATGATGGCTGTTAAACTTGAAATTTCTCACCTACCATGGTTAACTGACATTGGAAATACCTAGAATTCAATCACAGTTCACCAAAGTCTACACTTGCAGATCAGCCTGACATAATATTCATAAATAAAGAAGCAACTCTCTTTACAAGCTTAACTCTACTCAATAAAGCCTGCTACTTCTCCTGTACATGATCAAGTGATCAAGTTGACTTGGCAGCATAACTACCTTTAAGTCTATTGTATTGTAACATGATTTCATACCCAGAAATAGAGTTGCACATGCTTTTTACTAAACAAAAGTTTTTTGAAATTGACTTGTGGCTATCACATCTTAATAAATTTGATTATAAATTATGTATAAAGTTCCTGAAATCTGTCATCAGTTTGAAACATTATGGAATAAAATTGGTATTAGAATAAACTAATTCTGTAGAAAGTAAATATGTTTTACTGTCATCTTGGCACCTGTCTATCTACACTGGGTATTGTGTGCAAGATGGGTCTAATTATTAATATACATTTGATGATTTGTCTGAAAACTCAAGTAGATTTGCAACACCAAATTCTTTATCTCTCTGTACAGTCTGCCTATCTCAAAAACTGTAGGAACATTCTTTGCTTACTTAAAAATTGGATACAAATACGTTTGTACAACCTCTATAATATTTTTACATAAACAAGATTTCTCAATTGTCTATTTTCAAAACAATGAGAAAAGCACTCTCTTGAATGTTTGTGCACTAACAAACAGAGAGACTCTTGTCTCAATGTGTCTCAATCTTGTCTCTTGTCTCAAATTGAGCTGGTTTCATTTTTGATTGATGGTGAAAAATATATTTCCCTTTTAGTTCTCTCACCAAAGAGCAGCTTGCCGAGCTATGGAAAACGTTACAGCAAACAGATGTCAGGACATTGACAAGATTTGAAGAATTTCTTATTAATATAACAAGTGAAATTAAGAGAGCAAGGCAAGAAACTGTCCATTTGGAAAACACTTTAAAAAGGTAATTTCTTGGCTTATTTCTATTTGTTCTTGGATTGCTGCTTCCTGTTTGTCTTTTGCAAGAGAAAGATTTAAACTAGACATGCAGTAAATCCTCTATTAAATGTTTGGTTGTAATTAAGGTCTTGCTCACCAATTGAGGGGGAGGGGACAGGGCATGAAAACTTACTCAACCAAGTGACTGGACAATCACAGGAAATTTTTCATGAATAAAGTTCTGCAGGAAATTTTTTGAAATATACTCTTTTGCAAAAAGCATTTGAAATATACCTTTGTTTCTTCCATTTTTATCAAAAGAAGAACATGAAGGCGAAACAAATGTATCTTATATGTATGCCTTGTACAGGTTAAAATGGGTTTTCTACCGAAGAACCCTTGAGAATGTTTTTGAAAATTCTTGTTTGATAAAAGTTGACAGTTTTCATCTGGATTAAGAATCTTTGTTACATAAAACTAGTGACACATCATTAGGGTTTGTGGCGTCCCATTCTCACAGGAAATTTATGCATGATTTTTGTCTGGTTGCAGAGAGGAAACAATTTTCTCATGCCCTGGGGGGAGTACTTGATAAAGGAAGGCATTTAAAGAAGGATCATTAATAATTCATTCAGCCATTTAAGCATTCACTTTTTGCTTTTTTATTGATCAGTTATTCAGTAATTCTGTTTGAGCAATTCAGTTTAACATCCTATCTCGTATCATCCAAAAAGTTCCTGGAATCTTTTTGAGACAATTCAGCCAAAGTTTTTTAAATTCAGAGCATCTTTTGAAAAAGGGCAGTACATTTTCTCTATCAAGAAACAGCAAAAAATCTAAGAAACAATTTAAAAATCATTGCTCTAAGAAACTAACAAAAAATCTAAGAAACAATTTAAGAATTTAAGAACCTAGCAGAAATATTCTCTCCCAAGAGAACCTGTTCCATAAGTTTATTTTTTGTGTAGTTCAAATCAAAATCTACTATTAAAACTTTTTCGATAACCTGAAGACCTATTATAGAAAATTTTTATTTTTTTTCCGTCTAGTAACATTTTATGAACCTTTACTATTATAATATATTATCTGCCTTTGATTATCATAACTAACCAGCGTCATATTACTTTCAATTCGTTAAAGTTGCCTTAATTTACTTTTTTGTGGGCCCTTAACCATTATATCGTAAATTGTGCTTAATTATTGATTGTTCTTCATTTCACATCATCCCCCGATGTAAGAATCTGAAAGCACGCGAGTTGTTTGCTTTACTGCTAAATCATCTCCTCCCATATGTCCGTTACCGTTATTTTAACATAAATCTCTCATCTGGCCTAAGTAAAATTCTGATTTGTATTGTACACAATTCAAAACGGAGTATGTGATGTTTGTCCGACAATTACTTCAGTAAATTACCAAACTGCGGAGTTTCTGAAATTTTTTTTGATAACAGCTGACATTTATTAATCTTAAGCTTGATTTTAGCAGTGCATAAAAATTTCATGAGAGTTTGTCATTGAAGTTTCGCAAATAAGACAGTCATATGCCATGGGGCTGTCACTTTGAACATTAGGCCTTTTAACTTCAGAGAAAAACAGAGACTTCTCTACATAAGAACGTCATGGATATGTTATTCAAAAGCCTTGGTTTGAAACGAATGGATTAAAAACTTTCGTTTTTGATGCACGGTTTTTCGCATTTTTAAAACTTGGGGGCTACAGGTGACTCGCTGTTTCTTTGGTCAAGTAGTCCGTTTTTTTGCCATTTGCCGGATATTTTACAGTGCTTTGACTTGTGTACAATATTTTAATAAATGAATTCTTAAATTTATGGCGACTTGAGTTTGGTAATCGTGGAGTTTGATAGCTGTTTCTGCAAAATTGGATTCTTCAGTTGAAATATTTCTCCGATGTTTATGAATAACATGTTTTTAATGTATCTTTTTTATGACGTGATTTTTGCCGTGTGGTAGTAGTTTTCAAGTCGGTACTAATATAGCCATTTGGCTTGACTGTCACTGTTCTAGAACATTACTTAACTATTTAATTACGTGTAAATTTGAAAACATCGGATCTAATGTCCTTTACACAGAAAGCAGCTAAAGAGCACTGCGAATATTGAACGTTTTAATGTATTACTATTTAAGATTTTTTAGTAAAGGCAATAACTCAAATAAATTTATTTTGCAGAAAAGCACTGTCGCACGATATAGAAGTACAGAAATTGTATGAGGAAATGGAACAGCAAATTAAAACTGAAAAAACCAAGATAAACGACCTGGTATGTCATTCGTTGTGTTTGAAGATTACTAGATGCTATAACGTAGAACCTGTTGAGAAAACGAAAAAAACCTGATATCGACTTATTATTCTCAAACTAAAGTCGTATTTGAGATTGTCTTTAATTTCTTAGTGTCTAAAAGATAATTGCTTGACACCTTTTGTTTTTGCTTCAAATGTTTATAAAAATAGAACTTTTCTGCGAGGAGGTGGCCAAGGGTGCCCAGTTATAAATTTCATTAAATCTTGAAGGATGTCCAAAAACAAACCTTTGTACGAAATTGCCAGACAGTTGGCTCGACGCAGACTCTTTTCGCATGTACGAGCCATGTACTACTAGAAACTGTTCAAGTTCCGTCTTCCCTAGGCTTAATTTTGTTTTACTAATGCGCTTTGTTTATGCTGCAATTTGTTAATCGTCGCTTTTCAATTTAACTTGATAACGGGCTATGCTGGAAACATCGTTATTCACTAATCTATTATTTATTCCTGGTACAATTTACTTACATTCATCATTATTATGTATTATATTGATCGTACGCAATTTAGTATATTTAAAGAGTCAACATGACACCGAAATCATATACTCTAGTTGATATGATATCATTTCTGTTTTCTTGATCTCGTCTGGCCATGCAAGATAATGCAATGCTGTTTGACGTCATCCATCCACCAACAGATCAGGAATTACCAGAAATAAGGAATCTTGAAGCGATAAAATCTCCAATCCCGCCAAGCCACGCTAGTTTATTTCACAAATAATGTCAAATAATTTCGGTTAAACGTTCACCTTACACGCAAAAGATTTTTATTGGTAAATAATACTGACAGCTTGTAATGGATTTCTACAGTCCTTTAAACAGGATTTTTCTCTTTGTTTGTCCCTTAGGAAGCAAGAAGAGAGAAAATGATAAGAGAAGAGATGAAAATTCAGCTTGAAGATAAAGATTCTCAGCTTACAAGGTTGATGACGACTCAACGCGAGGTAAATAGACTAATTCTATTTGCCACTTGATCTTCTGATATATAAATGCGTAGGGTCATATGCGTATTAATTATGCGTACAAAACTAATACTTTGTTTGGTCCCTAAACACAAGTAAAACACCCTTAACAGCAAGAGATGGGTACGATTCTTTCTTGTGAAATGAGACAACGAAAATGTAATGTTTGACCAGTTTCAAATCCACAAACTTTCTGAACGCACCTCGTAATAACGATTTTGTAAATTTGCCAATAAGCCTTACCTAGAATGTCAGAAAAGTCCAGTGTTGTGTATGCCTTATTTTCATATATTGGTGCTCCTCTTTATGATCTTCTTTCCGCCAAAATAATGCCAAGAAAGCAAGTTATGCGGAGCAAGTGTTTAGGCTTGCTTTGCATAAACATCGTTGTAAAGGGGCGAGTGGGTTATTGGATAAAAGCATAAATAAGGCCTGGAGTAAGCTAGTCACTATAGATGGGGCCCTGTTACATTGGCTTCGGAAGTCTGCAACTGATGCCCTTGTGGAGTTAGCTTATGTTGAACAATCAGCATGAAAATAATATTAAATCATGGGATATGGAAAATATAGTCAATGTAAAAGTTGCAGATATGTTTGAAAACGAATCGCCATAGTATATCTTTTCAGCATTCCTTGTTTTTGGGGCGCGGTTGTGTGGAAATAAGGCACACACTTGCTAAAAGCCAATACAAAGATTAATCATGGCATGGTTCAGGGAAGTTTTGACAAAAAATGGGGCTCTAAGCCCTGATCAGGCTAGTAATTTTTGCAATGCTATGGTTGCTATGGTAGATTTCCAAGACCATTTTGCACACGATCAGTTAATTTTATCTATAAGCAGTTGTCAATTAGCTTATTGCCAATATTTGTGCCCACCTGTCTGTTCAAGCGATTTTGAATAAGTTTTATTTATTAGCGGTTTTTGCACCGATTGTTCTATACAATCGCAAGAATTGATTCTTCTTATGCTTATGGCCAGGTATTGGTGTATGACTGGCATTGGTATATGAATGTTTTTGGTGTAATCTGTTGGTATTTTTGTGTGCATTTTCGAGAGTTGTTTCTGTTGATGCGTGCATCTGAAATGCTAGTCACATCATTTGATAGTTTATGATGTTGGCCATTTCTTGTAGTATGGTCTCACATGTTTCTTCAACCTAAATTGGTGTATCGAATAAGACAGAATGTCACTTTGTCATGAAAATAATACTCGGAGCTTGGCCTATCTTTATCATGGACAATGAGACCGGTGGCTTTCGCGGGCTTTCGTAGTGGTATTTCCAGTCTGATTTGCTACTTGTTGGCTTTGAAGCGTTTAAAGATGTGATTTGAACGATTTGATTTCATAAAAGAACCCAACATGTTTCTCGATGTCACATCCATATTGAGCATTGATCGATTTATAGAGATTTTGAATGCAGAGGCCATGGATTTTCTAGCCCTCCAAGTCCATTTTCACATTGAAAAGATGTTGAATATTATACAGAAATACAGATATACTAGGAAAGGAAACGGGGTAATCAGTTTGGAGAAAGATTCTTATGATGCTGGGACGTTGCACCTTCTGACCTTCGTATTTCTAAGACCTAGATACTTGATAAGCATTTGGAATAAGCGTCTGATACCATCATAACGACTGCCGTTCTACCTTGGGAAGGCATTTCATTTTACCTCACAAGATGGTTACATGTTTTAAGATGGATCTGTTTGGCTTCGTGTCTTGGTCATTTGTTATTGATTCGAATTATATCGTTGACTATTCTCCTATTAATAAAAGATATGAATGTTCTCTTTGTGTTATGTTCCATTTGACAACCAATTTTTAGCATTTTTTATTTGTTTTTGTATTTCATAAATTTCATTTGCTTTTATTTCTTCTCACAGTTGGAAGAACGGCTCTTCGAAATCCAACAACACGAACATAATTTGAAGCAGGAGAACATAAAACTAGTGCAGGTAAATTTATCAATCAAATTCCTTTCATAAGCAGCCAAAGTTGCATTCAGTGTAGCCGACAGCTACACACAAGCCGTTTGTTATTGTTTAAGTGTCGCATGGAAATTGGTATAGCTTGTTTTGCCTGATAATTTCAGCATAGAAGTTCTTATGGCTGGCTACTTCGATATTTTACCACATTTCAGCAAAAACTAGTGAGATCTTGTTCCGGGTAACTCAAAGTGACAATAAGAATGCCTAAATCATAACTTTATTCTGATAGTTTTGTACTTTGTGAAAACAACATTTTTGTTTTAATCACATTGATCGCTTGGATGATTAATACATTTTCCTTTTATTTTATATAATTTTAGCAAAATTCTGAACTGGAAGAAAGGCTGAAAACCTCGGTGTCAAGCTTGGAAGACACACAAGTGTACGTCTCAACATTGCAAGCCTCGACAGCTAAGGAAAAAAGAGACCGGATACGGTACGTCTTTCAATTTTATATTCCAAAGCAAATGGGGGATTTTCGGAGAGAGCTTTAGGATTCAAACCATCTGTTGAATAAACTTGATTTTATATTTCCATGTTTTTTCAATCTTTAACGGTCCTTAATTATGTTTCATTATTCTATAGCGATAATGAACCGATTCAATAGCAAAATTAGCAATGCAAAGAAGGTTTTTAATCTTTTCATATTAATTTCTGATCTGTTGTACGTTCTTTTAGTGCTGCCATGCAAGCATCACATGGAATGCAGAAAGAACATGAAAGCTTGATTCGTCAATTAGATATGCTCCGGTGAGTCCTCACTCTTCTCTATTGCCCTGGTTGTTACTGCATAACAATCAAGGCATTATTTTGTTTATTAAGGTTGCCACATTTGAAAAATTCGATGTTACGTATTTAAAGTGATTAATGCAAACTATTTTATTTACTTACTGTTGGATAAAAGAAAAGTTGATAAAGCCAACACTACCTTATTTACAATGCCTGAAATTAAAATTATTAAAAACAAACCCGGCAATTACATCCAGATTTTGTTTTCGTTCTGGGTTTGTTACATACGTTACCTAGAATGTTAATCAGAGAACCCTCGAGTGTAACGACTGAAATTAAATTGGCCAATGTTGTTTCTTTTTTCCGCCAATATGGTACAGTCTTTCTTGTAGTTATAAACAAGTGGTACAGCCTATCTAGATAAAGACCCACCAGTTTATATCAGAAACGACTTGTACTTACGAGCTTCTCTGCCAGCAGTTTTCTTTAAGTCACAGCACATATCCATCCAATTTTTTTCTTGTATAATATCACCAAAGTACTCATTGAGTTTCGCCTCTCCAACTTACTTTTCTGTACATTTTTTCTTATTTATGGCTTTATATTTATATTTTCACGTATGGTCGGAAAATGTTTAGAGCGCATATGCCTTAAGGCTATGTATATCCTCAAGGTTTGATGGTTTGGAATGTTTGAAAAAAATACCTCGGTTTTCTCGTCGGTTGAGAGGTCAAGACCTAAGCTTCAAAAATATATTTTCCCTGCACAAATAAAATATATAAATATGATATAGAAAAATATCTTTTTACTTATGCACTAAATTCAAATTCTTTTGCAGAGAAATGAACCAGAAACTCAGAGACGACAAGGATGCTATTGAGTCATCAATGAAGATGGTATGTGCTTTACTACAAAAATATTTATATTACTTTTTATATTGATGTATATTCCATCCTTTCTCAGATTGATCTATCAAATCACAAAGCTGTTTCATTAATATCAAAAACAAAAAAGCTTTTCTTGTGCCTAGTCCGATATTTGCCTTCAACATTCGACGCCTCTTTCTGGAATATATTTAGTCTGTGACAAATTTCTGCTGCTTCGTTACTTTATTTTCTTTCTGGAAGACAGTAGGTTTTCATCTTGTACAACTAAAAAGCTAGGCAATCATTTAAAGTCCAATCTATAAGATCTGGCTGGCAATTATTAGCCAGCCTCATGCCAAAGGAAAAACCCTTTCGGCAATCAAATTTTTCTGGCACTTCTTCGCTACTATACCCGTAACTGATCTGTTTGTACGTAATTTGAGATACACTCACAGAAAAGCTAATGATCTTCAGCGTACAGCCTTTTTGTTATTTGGCATTTAGAGCTCTTTCTATTAAAGAGATTTAGAAAAATAATTTTTGCAGGGCAGATTTAGATTTTCTGTATTTGTTAAAGAAGAGATCAGTTTTTTTTCAACAGAGAATTGCCAATAAGAATTTTCTCCTACATGAAATTGTGTAAACGAATATTGATGCGAGTGTGGATTGCTTCCTCTAGGCTATTTGGAAACTTTGGCTCTGCTACCACGATATCATCCAGATTTTATTATAATTTAATTATTCTTATATTTATAGCGAGCAGATCGAACCACGAGTCTTGATGATGAGATTCATATGGCCGAGGTAGGTTTCACTAACCAGTAGTTGCTCTTACTTTTGTAAATCAGACTGTTACTTATACAAACTTTAAATTTATTTGAAAGTGTACAGTTTGGGTATTTGCTACATAGTTCAGACAGGCTATGTTCATCTTTATCAAGATTGTCTATTTTAATAGGAAATTGTGATAAATTTAGATAATTCATGATAATTAATTCGGATTCATAATGGATTACATTATATGAACAGGACCTCTTCATGGTAAATACAGCTTAATTTTGATACGCAATGTAAAGTAGTGTTTGGTTAAGAGGAAAATTGTAGCAAATATAGCAAGTCTTTTGTTATGCTATAAGATATTCTCCAAATCTAGGATATATTTTTTAAGATTTCTACGAATTGAGCGTTTAGAAAAGGCAAACATTTTTATGCCAAAAGCCTCATGAGAAGGATTCTTTTTCCATCTTGCACCTTTTAGTTAGGTTTTTTTTCTGAATTTACATTTTCATTTCAGGGGAAGATACCTTTGCAGAAAACCGGTTCAATCATGAGCTCATATTTCAGTGCTACGAAACGAGGACGTCAAAATTCGAGCACTTCGGCAAGGTAAAATTTTATTTCACCATGAGTGAATTTCATTCATTGACTCGAACAAAATGACTCCTAAATGTTATACAAATATTAAGTATTGTGTGTATTTGTTTGTTTTTGTGTGTTTTATAAGGGTGGAATAAATTTTTTTGCGGTTGTGTGCTTTACCACTGTATAATCATTCTAACGTTTGTTTAAAGTCATATCTTAACCATGCTGTTTATAAAATGCCTTACTAATAAATAAGGTTTAAGCGTATTCAATGCTGCCATCAAATGAATCTATTTAATGGCAATAAAATATTTATTAAATCGTTATAATATCATATTTCAAAGCCCATCATGTCATCTAACACCATCTATAATATTTACACTTTCTTTCAACTAAACTTTTGCCATTCTCTCAAAAGAAACAGAAATCTTCTTGAGAAGCAAGGATCTTTAATGTCATTGTACTTTGAGCCAAGCCGGTAAGTCCGACTTCATCATGCACATGCGCACACGATAATCATACATGCACACACATAGCAACGCGCATTGTTTCTTTGAAGATTGTTAGAGCCGACATTGGCCCTGTTCTCACTATACCGGATTCATTTCGTATCGAATTCTTTTTGGTATTTGTTGGGCATTCTGTTTACACGATGACGATTGAATCTGATACGAATCAAATCATTCCGCTTCGAACGTAGTATGGAACCGTATCGGATCACTTTTGAGGATTGTGTGAATGCATGAATCCAATAGGGTTTTGCTACGGAACTTCTGTTTAAAAACTGCAGTCTCTATTTCAAAACTGTTCAACACACTTTTTGATCTCACAAAGAAAATAGAAACCAAAATGGCGATATTCCACGTTGCTCTGCAACGGCTTATAGACAATAGATATTTCGGAAGAGTGTGGAGGTAGCGTCAACTTGTGATCATAGGTGAATCAGGTACGAAATGAATCCGGTACGAAATGAATCCGGTTTAGTGTGAAACATCCCCTTGGATATGTATTACTACATTACTGGAGTTTTCCTTTCATCATATTTGGCATGTTAAAGCTCTTTTTAGCTCAGAGCAGCTAACATTCAACATGTAATCTTGTTTAACTACCGAAAATATTTTCCCTGTGTCAATTTTAAACAAGAAATGCTAAATACCAAATATTTCTATACAATATGGATAAATTAAAAAGTTATGAGAAACTACCTATACTTCGACAATATTTTGACCAATATATATATTGCACTTATTACTAGCTTTTTATATGAAATTTTCCTCAAAAAAATGTTTCCAAGGCTTCTACTTAAATTCCATAAATGTTATGGGTATCTTTGTTGATTTTAGATCTTTAAAGGATTGTAAAACAGTAAATTCTAACTAGGTGATAAATGTGTGCAAATCTCATAAACCTTATTGTCAATTCATGATAAATGGCGAAGAATAAATACCCCATGTAACCTTTCTAAACAATAAGCCATAACGATGTTTGCGATTCTTTACGTAAAAGTTGTTGTTGTGTCTGTGATTGTCTAGCTCTTTAATTCAAGAAACAAGGAGTATTATTGTTTTGAGCAGTTTTCGTAAGACCATTTTAGTTTTTGTTTTAGTATGATATTTTTGTTCAAGGATGTTAAAGAACTTTGTAATGAAACACACTTAATCTATCAATATATGTCTGCTGCTCCCTGTTCATTCCCGATTCTTGCAGAAACTGGCCTTTTTAAATAACCAATCCCAAATGCATTAAAAAAGCTACTGCTGGTAGACGGGACGCAGCTGAGTTTGTGTCATAAACGTCCTTGGTCCTTTTCATTTCGACCTTGCCAACAAGACATTTTTCCACATAAGTTCTACCTTTGACCAGTTCAATGGCATAGCTTTTGAATCTTTGGCAAACAAGAATAACACGGCGCTAACTCTGGACTTGACTAAACCTACTTTTCTTAACCAATGCAAGAAAGGATTAAACATTCCAAAGGTATCAAGAATCTGGATCCCCTTTACTCCTACAATCTGTACCCTGCTAGTTTTTCTAAAGAGAGCTCAATATATGTATCGGCTAAGAAAATATAGCAGGATCCTAAATTGTCCTATGATCGAATCTCAGAAGATTCCATAGCAGATAATGGCAGAAATGCAGCCGATTAGATCAGTACCCGTTGCACCCCCGTCGAACTCCCGTTAAACTCCCATTGCACACAAATTAGTAATTTTTATGTTGCCCTCATGGAGTTTTTCCAGTTTACCAAGCACGAATTCTCTTTTGAAGCTTTGTTATTTTTCATTTGCAGAGGCAGCCAAGAGAGCTTAGTTTATGGTGATATCCCCCCTGACGACATGCGGCAAGATTCTTTCAACGAAGATGATCACCCTGAGTGGCGAAGGAGACTCATCAGGGCCGTTGAGGAAGACGGGGAATTGATGCTAGGTAAATGACACTCTGAATGCACTGTCAATCTAGATTGTTAATGTAGCCAGGTTTTGCGCCATAGAAGATGCACCCATGCTTATGTTAGGGCTATAAAAGCAGAAGATGTGGGTGCCAAGGCTTCTTGCCAGCGTTCCTTAAAATATAAAGAAACAACCTGGGAGCTTAGATTTAAGCAAAAGTAGCTTTTACTAGAAGTAAAGAATTCAATGTAATCCTTTTCAGTCACAACCTCCATGTTTTCAAAAAGGACCCTTTACTGGCCTGTCATACCTCTGAAATTATTACTGTTTATTTCTAGGATTCTTTTTTGTAAATAAGCTCTCGAAAATCTGCTAGAATGTTTTTAAACTTCGCTATTTCCAAATGGTGCTATGTTCCTTCTCTTTTTCACATATTTGCCATCACGTTAAAGTTATCTTTACTACCCCAATTGATGGTGTTGCTTAATATCTCGCTCTTATCGCATATCTTTTGTTTGAATTTTTTCCCCGGTGAAATTAAAGTAGTTCATTAATATGTATTGTTTGTACAGTAGCAATAAACTCTAAATTTTCAATTTGCTTTAGAAATTAGTTTTATTTCAAATGTTTAATGCTTTTCAACACAAAGCCATATCCAGCATTATAACATTCAATTTCATGTACCAAAATGATCCATAATTATGCCATGCAAAATAAACACATTAATTATAGAGAAGAGTATGAATACATCGATTTTCCTTTATATTTTTTTATAATGAGATGCGTCCTTCCCAACAGGTGATACTGAAAGCATGGACTATAACAGTGATACTGGTACACTTTCAGCAAGTGAGTAATTTGTAGCCTCTTATTTGTAAAAACGCTTAAGATCAATAGCAACGTTTTCTTTAGGAATCTTAGGCGGTATTCATAAATACATTTTCAAATTTTGTTCTTACCTCCCGTCCACACGACAACTATAAATCTGCGACTGCAAAAGGTTTTGAAACCCCTTACAGAATGGGCTCGTTTGAAATCGTGATCTTGTAACGCATCATTTTCGTGTAGACGCAGATCTTCTGATTCGTTTTCTTTTCCATGACAGCAAGGTCTTTTGAACACGTTTTCGTGCCTTCCATCAAACCCTTCATTTGATAATCTAAACATTCATCTCTACAGAACTCTTCGAATCCTTGAATCTTTTCTAAAATTCTTGCCAAAGATCTTAGATGAATTTGGCGTTACGTGTCTTGTTGATGGATCATACTTTCCATAATTTATGCTACTGTGTACACAGAAGCGTTATGTTAGCTTGTATGTTTGTTTCGGAGAGAAGCATTGTACTTTTGTTTATATCTTGCAGGTTTCTCTACTGAAAATGGAAACAAATACTTTGAGCCACCTGGCGACGACCATGATGTTTTGACCTCGACACCAATACGCAGCGAAAACCCAAGCGAGGAATCACCTACAAGACGGCGTAGGATGTTGCCAACTATCCATGGCGGGAACGAGTCTTTGTATCAGCCAAGAAATGAAGACGAGGATGTGATCGGGCATATTAAGGCGTTGCGGAGAAAGCTGTCAAATGAACACGTATTGAATGGAGAGGTTGATGGCATAAACAGATCGGAAGGCGTTGCTCAAAATGAGGACACTAATGACAAAGTTGACGATGTAAAGAAGCTCGAGCTATCTAGTTCTACGTGTGGTGCAGAAGAGGAAAATTGTGGCAACAAGTATCGGAATGACGAAAATTTCAACATCGATGATGAAAGTGGTTCAGTTTCACATGAGGATATGGAAAGTGAATTAGGAAATTCACACGAGCAAGTACCCGGCCAAACAGAGGATCAAATGAGTGCAACAGAGAGTGAAGCAGACAGAATGTCACATGGAGTAGAAGAGGAAATGAAAGAGGTCATTTCTTTGGACATGGAAGAAAGCAAGAAGCACTTGCGTGAAATGCTGAATGATCTGGCGAAACCACAGACACAACAAAAAGCATTGGCAGGCAGTGACTCAAATGATGCGAGCAGTTCGGTAAGATATTTGTCATGATAGATTTTCGAATCGCTTTCACACGTGTAACAACATGCAACGGTTGCAAATAACTTGATTCCGAACATTGGAATGCTAAGGCTATGTTTCAAGTAGAACGTTTCTTCAAGTGTTGAGAATTTTTATATTTAATGTTGCTCTAAAAATGTTGCATTATCGATCAGGAATGGTGCAGTTTTAATTATTGAATGTAGCCTCAGAGTTTCATTTATATTCAGACAGGGGATCTTTATGCTAAGAAACATTTAGCCAATCAAATGTTTCACTATTTGTTGCTGTGCAGTCCTTTACTATTTTTAATGGTTCCCATTTTTGAAAGTATCTTTCATTTTGATCTAAAACTAAAAAACTTACTAGAAATTTGTATTATGTCCTTGTAAATTATATATAATTCTCTTTATTGTAGAACGCTCCTTTGAATGCCCAACCTTCTGAAGAGCCTCCTTCCAATCCTAACCGGGTGTACAAAATTGTCTTTGTTGGTGATTCTGGAGTCGGTAAAAGCAGTTTGATTCACCGGTTCTGCTTCAATCACTTCCGAACGAATTTTTCTGCAACGATTGGTAAGTTGGAGAGCAACCGAGTTGCATATTATTTGTCAATAGTTACAAGAAGCGTCTGTGAGAGAACACGATCTTTATGTTGATTTTAGCATCAAAATATGTTATACGAACCATTGTTAGTAATGATCCCGGAGCATTGATGATCGGTTATGGTTTAAGATCCGGTCCGAATAGTCCTGTGATATTGCCAGTAACCCGGTTGAATAATGACCGGATGCATTAAGTTGTTTTCTGTTATAAATGATACAATTTGAAGACATGATAATATTTGATTTGGCAATCTAGACTTGGGTTTTCCCCCTGAAATGATGGAACGTTTTAAGTAAACATTCAATTGATCGATTTTTCTCCATATAAAACTCTTGAATACGCACTTCTTGGGTACGACAAATAAGATGCGTTTAATTTATCTTAGGTGTTGACTTTCAAGTGAAAATCGTCAAGGTTTTCCAAGAATGGGTTGCGTTGCAGCTATGGGACACAGCTGGTCAGGAGAGGTAAGCAATTTATCAAGATATTCGTGATAATTTATGTTAATTCATTTCAAGCAAACAATTGCCAGCATAATAAACTTTTTTATGACAAATTGCCTACTTTATTCTGACCAAGAATGGTTCTTTCAAGAATGATTTACCTGAAATATTTTATTACTCGATAAAACGGCAAATCTGCTAGAAATTGTTAATCGGTTAATTTTGTTTAACTGCACGCTGCAGAGAAACGAGCTATGTATTAGCGTTGTTAAGTTTTTGTCGGCTGACAGCGCATGAATTTTTGTTACTGCCGACCAAGGTTTTTCAAGGGTCGATTTATGTGTTTTTTGATAGAGAGCTGAAGGGTTTAGCCCAGAGGAATAACGAAAACTTCGTTTTTTTTCAGATTTCGAAGCATCACAAAGCAGTACTTCCGAAAAGCTGATGGTGTTATTGTCATGTTTGATTTATGTTCAGAAAGATCTTTCAAAAACATGAGGAACTGGATGAACAGTGTAGAGGTATGCCAAGGCCCTAACTAAAATATTTTCTTTGCTGCTTCATTTACTGAGCAAATCATTTTGTTCTTGGTGTTTAGGCACCCTACCAAATTTGCTTGAGTGCAGTGAATCCCGGCAAAGATGAACCTAAGAAGTTAAGAACAAACAGGCTGTCTTTCTTCTAAGGGTCTAATCTAACAAGTATCCCAATTAGGTTGTGCATGTTGACCACAAATCATTTTCAATTGCATTCTGCGTTTTAGAAAGTTTTAGCTACAGCCCCTCCCCCCTTTTCAAAAAAAATTTCAAACATTGGGCGGAAAGCACAGCTTTATTATAAACTTTAGTATGAGGGCCAAGACGAAAAACATGAGTTTCATTTCAACAAGTATATTCAGTGCGGTAATGACACTCAAAGGTATAGACATTTGACTAAGTCATGTTTAGTTGATTCCGCCTTGTACACTTTATCAGAATAGCGTCCTATTTTTTATGCCTGGGTAGTATATTTTTACAAGACCTTGGTTCCGAATGTGTGAATGTTTATCAGATATGAGAGGGACTATCTATTTAAAGTCTAAAGGAAAAGGGTTGTACTTACCAAAGATGATTTATTATTCCAATATTACACTATGTATATTACACTAGCATTCCAACTGGTGGTCATGACTTTTTTACCCTCTGTTGTTTTGTTTGCTAATGTCACTTAATCTGTTGTTATTTTGTCGAGAAAAAATGTATACTTACTGACAAAGTGCACTACATATGAAGTGATTATGCTAGATTTGTGTTCTAGGCGATTCTTGTCCCTCTTAGCAAGAGACACAAATTTTTGCAGATCCCCATTGAAAATCGTACCAATCACGATCCAACCATGCCTGTTTTTGCTATTCGAGTCATTTTTGTATCGAGTCCTAAATTTCTGTGCCTGTCTTATATCTTTGAAAAAACTTACAAAGTCAGACAGATTCTTTATCTTTTGAATTTTTAACTTCATTCTTCGTTATTTACGACTTATTTCTTCTTTTCAAGGATTCTGCTGAGCCCGAGTGTACAGTGATGATCCTTGGAAATAAACTCGATCTTGCTGATGATGGGTTTCGTAAGATCAAAGTAGACATTGGAGAAAAACTGGCGCAAGTAAGATTTCTTATGAACCATAAATGTGTTTACAATTATAGCTGTTTTGATTTATTATTGTGCTGCTTTCAGCTGTAGCCACAAATTGGCAGCATTTGCACGCCGTGAGCTTCAAAAAAGTGAAATCTAAGATTTGAAACTCGTGTAACAATGAGATGAAGAGTAATCTTACATCAACTAAATTTCTCCGTTATGAAAAAATCACTACATTCTTTCTTCGAGAAAACAGCCTCGTCGATCTTGCAGATCTAAAACAAAAACTACGTAGGACGCACGAACCAAAGATTAGAGAAAAGAATAAGGAAGGCAGCACATCCCTTCCAACGTTAGAAGCAAAACTCCTTTCTCTGAAACAGCCCCCTCGGTATACAAAAACAACAGATAAAATATTTGATTCTGTCATCGGGCAACATTTGCTAAAACACCCAGATTGTTTAAAAACTATAGGCACAATATTGCCGATCATTGGGATTGCTTGGTTGTCATTTCATGTAACAATTTAGAATTCATAGACTGAAGTTTGTCAACACCCTTGGACTTTATTGTAATATTTTCTGAAGGCAGTCAGCACTGATTCGGCAGTGTTTTCAGTCATGTGCTCACATTTCTAATTGGCTTATTTGTACCCATATCTCAGTAAATATTTCTAGTTTGGCATTTTTTATCAATACTCCTAATGTTTATAATCTGACGAATGGAGTGTCAGATGTAAATCTGTAGCATGTCTTTTTCTGAAGTCATTTTTACTTAAATTAAATTGATTTAATGCAGAATCAAATAGCTATTAAATTTGACACATTGATTTATTTTTTCAAGGATTTCAGCAGTGCATACTTTGAAGTGAGTGCCAAATCGGGACATGGGGTCAACGAGGCGATGGTCAAAATGTCCAGGTAACTCTTCTTGTTTTCATGGCTGTAATTCTTTTTGCTAAGATTTTTGGGTTTCTTTTGATAACCAATACAGAAATGAAGAGTATAAGCGTGACATAACTGCGAATAAAAGCAGCAATTTAGTTTTACTAAGTAATTTACAAGCCAAAGCAGAAAAAACAGAAGTTTCTTGTCTTTGTACCAGAGAATAATGAATTCGACTGATAACCAAGCAAAATTTGTGCTTTCCATAAGATGCCTGTTTTACACATGGGAAGGCCTGTTTTACTCGGTGCCAAAAATGTATGTAGCCATATAAGAACAACACCTATTTTACCAAAGAGGATTTTCTTCAATCGTAGCTGCGCAAATGCGGCGAATTGTAGGCGAACAACTTTCAAGAGGCTCCTGAAAACATATTACTTTGAAAAAAGCGTATAATTAGTGTCTAGGGGGGGGGGGGGGGTGTTCAGTGTAAGCATGGACATGAACATCTTTCTTTCATTGTAAATGAAAACATGCCTTTTATCTTATGTTTTTATTTATTCTTAATCTAAATTTTACATTGTAAATAGGACTTAGACTGTAAAGCGCAACCGAGTATTTTTATATTGTGACGCTTTATAAATTTTGCATTATTATTATTATTATTATTATTATTATTATTATTATTATTATTATTATTATTATATATGCTGGTAACGACATCATTTTGTTAAGTAACCAAAGAGAAGAGAACGTGTAAAGCAATAAAACCCTTACAAATATCAAAGCCTTTGCACGGTAAAACTAACATCAACAAAATTCACTATGGTGACAAATATCAAAACGTGATTAACAGAGCTAATGTTTGTCACATTATTTGCACTCAGTATGCTTTTCTTTACATACTTGGGGACCAAGCAAAAAGGTTATCTATCAAATGGGCCTTAAAAGCATCCATCGTTATGAAAAATGGCCTTGTGTATTTGACTGGTATTGTCCTTTGATTGTTCTGCGTGAATATTCCGGGCTGCATTCCAGGACCAAGTTGTTACCAGTTTTCACCAGCTTTTGGTATAGCGTGGTGATGTAATCAGGAGTCCATTCCCTTTGACCTTCGCACCACAGCAGCCCTTCATAAGATATCAGTACCGATAATGAAGTTGTGCCATTTCTAGTCTAGGTCCTTTATTTAAATATTCTATTTAAACCTTTCATCCTTGATGTAAATTAATTATAGGTTTGTATTTTATTATATTAAGTAGATTTTTGTCCTTTTTTAACGATTAACGAGGCTTTTCTTGATTTCCAGGTTGCTTGCTGAAAAGGAAGATTCCCTTATGAAAATGAGCGTTCTCAACCTTGATGTCAATTCCGATAGCAAAAAGAAGAAAACATGCTGTTGATGACCGTGAAGGCTTCACATGGAATAACAAATTTGTCATGGTGTTCCATTCGAATAGAGGATAGATAAAATCGCTCATGGCGAAACGATCATGGCGAAACGATCACGGTGCAACAAAGGACTGCGAAATCACCTCTTTCCAGAGCAATTGCCGGGTACCGGATGAAAGGTATTTTTTCAGAAGTATCTTGTCTTCATTTGTTTCAAATAATTTTATTTGACAAAATTTTATTGTCACCCTATTGGCCTACCAATACAAGAGCCTTTTGGTACTCCCATTTTTCTTAAGAAACCTTGATTAGGCTATAGATAGTTAAAATGAAAATTTGTGATCGGCTTTCGTTTTCACCAAAATATAATTCGAGGAGACAGGATAGGAATTTTTCTAACAAAGGGCAGAATGTTGATTTGTTATTTATTTAATTAATACGTGGGACACAGTAGTTGTAAGGATTAAAAACTGTCTTGAAAATTTACAGAATTTTCTTAATTTAAAATTGAGTTTGTATCATAATTGTTTCATTGGTATTTAAAATATCGTTTATTTAATGTTTGGGGAATATAATACGGATGTCTTCGGTAAAATTATTAAAAAGCTCTATTTTCGTAGCTTTAAGATTGTAATTATGAATAGATTGTCTAAGTTAAGGCAGCAATTATCTAAAACCCATGGTCTGGTAGAAATATTATTCTAGCTTTTTCAGCAACTTTTTCGTCTGATGGTCAGAGAAAGAAAATATTTTCTATAATTAAAGACAGCATATTAAAAGCATGTCTCCTGTAATGAGAATATATATAGGTTACTGGCTGGTTTCCTTATTTTAAATTTTGCGCGCATTCAGTCACGTTGCAAGTTTGAGTTGCTCATTTGGATTCCAACTACTGGAAGGATGTTTTCCCAACCTGATCAACATGGTATGTTTGCTTTTAATTTCTTTTATCATGATGTTAAGATTATTTTTGATGCTATAGCTGAATCACTAATGCCAAAAATTCCCCGTTTAAATATTTGCAAATCCCCCGTTTTTTGCCAAATCACTTGGTTTCGTGAGATACCAGATCTTATACCAAGCGTTAGCAAATATACTATATTTTATTTCGTTGATATAGAATAAAATTGCGCTTTTAAGGTCCGAAAATAACATTGAAATTTTTGTATTTTGTGAATAATTAGTTTTTAAAACAAAATGACATAAAATGAAACTTGTGAATCGTTTTATGAGTGGTTTATTAATATTTTTCTGGGGCTATTTTATTAGTTTTTCTCCAAAAATACGGTAAGCAAAATTGGTCTATTTTACCGAAGTTACACCTACCGAAATATTCTTCTCTTCAAAGCCTATAGCATTTGCTTTTCTCCAAAGATAGGGTCAACAAAATTTGAAATTTTATTCCAAGCCTTAACACTTACTTTCCTACTGAAGGGAAAGCTAGCGAAAATTTTATTTTCTTGGTCTATAGCCGTTTTTTTCATAAAAATAGTCGATAAGACTGTTTTTCCAAAACTATACACTTATCTTTCTACAGAAATTAAAGCGAGCAAATTGCCTTTTTTCTAAGCCTTACATTCCTTTAATTGAAAGGGTTAAAGATCCAATTTTTTCAGATCTTATACATTTTTTCTAACTTATTTATAGAAATGTTAGTAATAGATACTTAGTTAGTAAGATAGAAACTTAGTTAGTTAGCAAGAAACACTTATACAGATATAGATAGAAACTAAGTCAGTTAGAAAGAAATTTAGTTAGCAAAAGACTTAGTTAGTTAGCAAAAAACTTAGTTAGTTTTATAGAAACTAAGTTAGTTAGATAGAAACTTAGCAAGTTAGATACTTAGTTAGTAAGATAGAGACTTAGTTAGTCATATAGAAACTAAGTTAGTTAGATAGAAACTTAGCAAGTTAGATACTTAGTTAGTAAGATAGAAACTTTGTTAGTTAGATATAAACTTAGTTAGTTAGATAGAAACTTAGTTAGTTAGATAGAAACTTAGTTAATTTTTTAGAAACTTAGTTAGTTTTATAGAAACTTAGTTAGTTTTATAGAAACTTAATTAATTTTATAGAAACTTAGTTAGTTAGATAGAAACTTAGTTAGTTAATTAGAAACTTAGTTAGTTAGATAGAAACTTAGTTAGTTAGGTAGAAACTAACTAAGTTTCTATCTAACTAACTAAGTTTCTATCTAAATAACTAAGTTTCTATCTAACTAACTAAGTTTCTATCTAACTAACTAAGTTTATATCTAACTAACTAAGTTTCTACCTAACTAACTAAGTTTCTATCTAACTAACTAAGTTTCTATATAACTAACTAAGTTTCTATCTAACTAACTAAGTTTCTATATAACTAACTAAGTTTCTATCTAACTAACTAAGTTTCTATATAACTAACTAAGTTTCTATCTAACTAACTAAGTTTCTATATAACTAACTAAGTTTCTATCTAACTAACTAAGTTTCTATATAACTAACTAAGTTTCTATCTAACTAACTAAGTTTATATCTAACTAACTAAGTTTCTACCTAACTAACTAAGTTTCTATCTAACCAACTAAGTTTCTATCTAACTAAGTTTCTATCTAACTAACTAAGTTTCCATCTAACTAACTAAGTTTATATCTAACTAACTAAGTTTCTATCTAACTAACTTAGTTTCTACCTAACTAACTAAGTTTCTATCTAACTAACTAAGTTTCTATCTAACTAACTAAGTTTCTATCTAACTAACTAAGTTTCTACCTAACTAACTAAGTTTCTACCTAACTAACTAAGTTTCTATCTAACTAACTAAGTTTCTATCTAACTAACTAAGTTTCTATCTAACTAACTAAGTTTCTACCTAACTAACTAAGTTTCTACCTAACTAACTAAGTTTCTATCTAACTAACTAAGTTTCTATCTAACTAACTAAAGAAAAAAGGAAGAAAAAATCTCTTGAAAAAAATACGAGATGTATATATTCCTCAACAATTTGCACTTAGAAATTACAGAAATATAAACATAACCAAAGGCACATTCTTTCAAAACCTTCTACCTTTTATTTCTTGAAAAAAAATCAACAAAATGTTTCTATTCCTCCAAGCCTTTGCACTTAGCTATTAAAGAAAAATATAAACATAACGAAAACCTCCATCTTTCAAAACCTTATACCTTTTATTTCTTGAAAAAAATCAACAAAATGTTTCTATTCCTCCAAGCCTTTGCACTTAGCTATTAAAGAAATATATAAACATAACGAAAACCTCCATCTTTCAAAACCTTATACCTTTTATTTCTTGAAAAAAAATCAACAAAATGTTTCTATTCCTCCAAGCCTTTACACTTAGCTATAAAGAAAAATATAAACATAACGAAAACCTCCATCTTTCAAAACCTTATACCTCTTATTTCTTGAAAAAAAATCAACAAAATGTTTCTATTCCTCCGAGCCTTTACACTTAGCTATTAAAGAAAAATATAAACATAACGAAAACCTCCATCTTTCAAAACCTTATACCTTTTATTTCTTGAAAAAAAATCAACAAAATGTTTCTATTCCTCCAAGCCTTTGTACTTAGCTATTAAAGAAAAATATAAACATAACGAAAACCTCCATCTTTCAAAACCTTATACCTTTTATTTCTTGAAAAAAAAATCAACAAAATGTTTCTATTCCTCCAAGCCTTTGCACTTAGCTATTAAAGAAAAATATAAACATAACGAAAACCTCCATCTTTCAAAAACTTTTACCTTTTACTTCTTGAAAAAAAATTAACAAAATGTTTCTATTCCTCCAAGCCTTTGTACTTAGCTATTAAAGAAAAATATAAACACAACGAAAACCTCCATCTTTCAAAACCTTATACCTTTTATTTCTTGAAAAAAAATCAACAAAATGTTTCTATTCCTCCGAGCCTTTACACTTAGCTATTAAAGAAAAATATAAACATAACGAAAACCTCCATCTTTCAAAAACTTTTACCTTTTACTTCTTGAAAAAAAATCAACAAAATGTTTCTATTCCTCCAAGCCTTTGTACTTAGCTATTAAAGAAAAATATAAACATAACGAAAACCTCCATCTTTCAAAACCTTATACCTTTTATTTCTTGAAAAAAATCAACAAAATGTTTCTATTCCTCCAAGCCTTTGCACTTAGCTATTAAAGAAAAATATAAACATAACGAAAACCTCCATCTTTCAAAACCTTATACCTTTTATTTCTTGAAAAAAATCAACAAAATGTTTCTATTCCTCCAAGCCTTTACACTTAGCTATTAAAGAAATATATAAACATAACGAAAACCTCCATCTTTCAAAACCTTATACCTCTTATTTCTTGAAAAAAAATCAACAAAATGTTTTTATTCCTCCAAGCCTTTACACTTAGCTATTAAAGAAATATATAAACATAACGAAAACCTCCATCTTTCAAAACCTTATACCTTTTATTTCTTGAAAAAAAATCAACAAAATGTTTCTATTCCTCCAAGCCTTTACACTTAGCTATTAAAGAAAAATATAAACATAACGAAAACCTCCATCTTTCTAAACCTTATACCTTTTATTTCTTGAAAAAAAAATCAACAAAATGTTTCTATTCCTCCAAGCCTTTGCACTTAGCTATTAAAGAAAAATATAAACATAACGAAAACCTCCATCTTTCAAAACCTTATACCTTTTATTTCTTGAAAAAAAATCAACAAAATGTTTCTATTCCTCCAAGCCTTTGCACTTAGCTATTAAAGAAAAATATAAACATAACGAAAACCTCCATCATTCAAAACCTTATACCTTTTATTTCTTGAAAAAAAAATCAACAAAATGTTTCTATTCCTCCAAGCCTTTGCACTTAGCTATTAAAGAAAAATATAAACATAACGAAAACCTCCATCTTTCAAAACCTTATACCTTTTATTTCTTGAAAAAAAATCAACAAAATGTTTCTATTCCTCCAAGCCTTTGCACTTAGCTATTAAAGAAAAATATAAACATAACGAAAACCTCCATCTTTCAAAACCTTATACCTTTTATTTCTTGAAAAAAAAATCAACAAAATGTTTCTATTCCTCCAAGCCTTTGCACTTAGCTATTAAAGAAAAATATAAACATAACGAAAACCTCCATCTTTCAAAAACTTTTACCTTTTACTTCTTGAAAAAAAATTAACAAAATGTTTCTATTCCTCCAAGCCTTTGTACTTAGCTATTAAAGAAAAATATAAACATAACGAAAACCTCCATCTTTCAAAACCTTATACCTTTTATTTCTTGAAAAAAAATCAACAAAATGTTTCTATTCCTCCAAGCCTTTACACTTAGCTATTAAAGAAATATATAAACATAACGAAAACCTCCATCTTTCAAAACCTTATACCTTTTATTTCTTGAAAAAAAATCAACAAAATGTTTCTATTCCTCCAAGCCTTTACAGTTAGCTATTAAATAAAAAAAACATAACCAGAACCTCCTTATTTCAAAACCTTATACCTTTTATTTCTTGAAAAAAATCAACAAAAGGTGGCCATTCATTCAAGCCTTTGCATTTAGCTATTAAAGAAAAATATAAACATAGCCAAAAGCTCCTTCTTTCAAAACCTTATAACTTCCCATTTCTTGAAAAAAACTCAACAAAATGTGTCTAATCCTCCAAGTCTACGCACTCAGTTTTTTGAAAAAAATCTAACGTAACCAAAACGTTCATTATTTCGAAGCTTACAAACTTTTTTATGGACAAAAACTTACAGAAAATGTTTCTATTTCTCAAGGCCATGCATATATTATATAATTATTTATCAAGAAAATGTCTTTCATTCTAAGCCTACAATCTTTGTTTTGTCAAAAAAATACGAAGAAAACTTCTTTTATCTCAACTTGAAGCCTATGCCTTTATTCTTTTTAACAAATAAAACTGAGAAAACCGTCTTCTTCCTAAGCGTTCAGCCTTTCTTTGCTCCAGAAAAACGTGAACATACGCTTTTTTTTCAAGCCTATACACTCAGATTTTTGAACATAATTAAACCTAAATTAAACGTCAATTAAGTTTGCTTATTTTTCGCTTCTATAAGCCGATACATTTGGCTTTCAACCAAAAGAAAATCAAGCAAAAGCACCTTTGTAAGCCGAAATCCTTTCTTTGTTTCTATAATACATTTCAATAGGACTGCTAACCATTATAAATGTCTGCACTTAGTTTTAATCAAAATCAAAAATAACGAAAACTTTTTTCTGAGACCATGTTTATAGTTTTTCTCCTAAAAAAAATTACCTATTCTTTCAAGATTATGCACTTAACTTTTAGCCAAATGTAAACCCAACAAAAGCTTCCTCTTTTTTAAGCCTATTCTTTTTGTTCTTCGAAAATAGGTTTAATCAATTTGGTCTATTTTACCAAGCCAATTCACTTATTCCTTAAACAATAGTTCTATTTCTCCTAACCTATATCCTTGGGTTTTCTCATAAATAGCGTCAACAAAATTAGGCTATCTAAACAAGACCATTTATTTACTTCTTATCAAAATCAAACTAAACGAAAACGCCTATCTTCAAAGACAATAGCCATGGTTGATTCTCCAGAAAAAAACGTAAAAAAGTTTGGAGTTTTTTCAAAGTCAAAACGTTTTTTAAATTTCAAGCTTACAAAACATTTTTCCAAAGCCATTATTTACCCAAAATGGGATAAACAAAAAGGTATCTTTTTTAAAGCTGACACGCTAAGCTTTTTACAAAATTTGATTGAAACAAAAAAATTAATTTTTTCAAGCCTATAGACTTTGTATTTTTTCTGCAAAAACATCATCAACGAAATTTGTCTATTCTTTCAATCTTAGACACTTAATTTTCATCTCAAAGCTCAATCTAAAAATTATTCATTTTGAGGAAGTTTTCACCATTCAGACTCTTTAGCATTGGTTTTTTGCAAAAGGAAATCCAAATAAAAATTGTTAGTTTTTTCTACGGTAAATTACACATTGTTGGCTTGTTTTTAGCAACAAAAAGCAATATACCAAGCATAAGAATTTACATGATTTTTTTAATCTAGAAACTTATATTCATTATTGATATATTTCAAACTTTTTCAAAGCCCAGCTACGGATTGGCTTTTGTCATAAGTTTTATTTGTTCGAACATTCATAGTATTTATAGACAACAAAAATCACCATTTTCTCTTGTTTGGACTGGAAGCTGAAAAGTTCAATTTTTATTTGGTTTTTCTAGAAAGATTGCCTGTAGATGTGCATTTTGTATTTACTACAACCTTTAAATATAGCGTAACATGAAGCATTTTGAAAACAAAAAGGAAGAGGCCACACAATTTGACGCACTGCCGGCTGAAGTCCGTTCGCAATAACACAACGCTAACAGTCACATCTTTATACAGGCAACATCTGGTGTGACTGTAAGCATATTTTACGTTTTATCTAGATTTTTATAACCGGTTTTCATATCTTCCTTGGCACACTATATAAGAACATTTGAGCCAGTCATAGCTGGTATATGTCGCATTTCCAACGCCAAAGGTCGGTGTCAAAAGTTGAGGTTTTTTGCATTCTTAAAACACAACGCGCTACGCGGTTTGACAGACATTGTGTTCAGTACGAGTTCTGTTTGCAAAACCGAGGAAAAACTCATAAACCATGCAGGGTTTGATGGATATATCAAAATATTTAAATTAAAGTTATACAAGTAATCCATTTAAGACAACTATTTACAAAAATTGATGTGCCACAGTACCAATTTTTCGCCAAATCAGACGGTTCAAATGTTTCGATACCACAGAGCAGAAAATGAACATCAGTCCACAATCTAATTGGAAAAATGTAAAGAAAATACCTTATATTCTTTACGGTCTTTTACTTCAATTGCTTTCTTAGTTATTTTGGATGGCAGTGTCACAGGGTTACAGCACGTTGTCTGCAAGGACGGACACTTGAAAAAAGATTTCAGAATTTTAGGACAAAGTCGTATGATTCATCGAATTGTACTAATTGATTATGCAGACAAGTGTTAGAAGAGTATAAATATTTATACAATATTTTGCTGTTTTGGATCCGTTCTGATGTCAGAAATGATGTCTGAATCATTTCCAAAACAGACGTTTCAAGGCGAATCTTCGGAGGAACACTTGCAATTGACTCTTAGATGGACTTTTTTGTTCGGAAAACATTTGAATTTGACTCAATTGGCTGGCTTTATTTAACATCAACTATATTGATTGGGCGATATTGCACAGATCATACTAGTTCAGATTTTGTCTACTATTTACAAAGACATTTAAGAAATCACTTCGACCAGAATAGAAGTGTTTTAAGAAAGCCAAAAATATAAAACACCATAAAGTAAAGAGAGACGGTATCTACCTAGGAATCTAGGAACGTGCTTTGTGGTTTCCATGTTTAGAGCTTTGTAATCTCTCAACCATGGTACGAGCATATTTGAGCCGACTGGCCAGTCCTTTTGAGCACCCGTATTGTTCAATAGAAGTCAACTTGAATGTCCGGAAATTCTTCTCCTCGTCAATATATGTCACTGCTCCCATAATTGGACAAACGATTATCTTGGTGTGGTCTTGAAAGAAGTTGATCTGAAAAAATATTGACAAATACATTATCTTGGAATCTCATCGTGGATATAGAGGGCGAAACCAGGGGTTTAACAGATTAAGATGTTTTTAATGTTCTTTAAATAGCCGTGGAAAATCGAGGAATTTTGAGGGTCACAAATCATTTTTGCCCAATAATAAGAGCATCATAAGAACATGACAATCTTCAGGTAAAAGAAGAAAATCCATGTGTATTCGCAAATTTACCCACGCATTAACAAAACAGATTTTATCCACTAGTCAACCATGCTTAAAATGTTATGAATATCTATTCTTTATTGGTCTTAGAGAAAATTTAAAGTGCCTTGGTTCTTAAAATTCTTAAGATGTCCTACTCTACAGTATTAAAATGAAGTTGCCAAGGTTTTAAATAAAGTCTGCGCTTACCTGAATGATGCCACAGCTTAGATGCAGCACAATGGCACAACGAGTTCGAATCCATGTTCGAAGGAATGGCAGCCTTGATAACTCACTTCCTTTAGGCGGCGTCACATTCGCACCAGCCTAAAAACAACAGGCATTTCCAATAAATGATTCAACAAAGTTATTACCATAAAGAGATTGTTTGTATCCAGTAATAATATTGTTAAAGAAACATTTCCAAAACACAAAGACCAGTACAAATTCCACTTTCAGCTGACGAGCATGTACCTATTGCCATTTCGGGTGGCATCCCAAATCAATTGGTCACCCAGGGCAACCATTAATACATTCATGTTCTACTGTATAATTTGTTAGCTCTTCCTTCTTATGTCCTTTCGATCACACCTTTATTCCACTGACAAGTGCAATCAACTGTTGTCAAAGTTATTCCATCTCGTTCTTGCTTTTCTAGACTAGAATTTGGCTGTTTCTGGTCAATCGCAGACTATAGAGTTGTATTTCCTCTTTTCAAAAATTTGGGTCTAGATTTTGGTCTGGCTGACCAGGTATCTGTACAACGAATGCATCTGAGCCTTATCCCTTACTGGATGGACCTTTTAATACTGTGAAAATTAATGTTTTTGTAATTGCCTGTTTTCCTAATTAAGGATGCACACAAAACAAAACAAAAATAATGCTGATACAACAAAAAGAACAACATCAAGAAACTATTAGATACTAACCTTCAACAGATTTTCATTCATGTAATCAGTAAAATAAGCCAACAGGGTCTTCTTTTTCTCCAAAGCAGGTGGATGGGATTTGACAGTGTGGAAGTGCTCGGAGCCATTACGATCAATGTAGTGCAAGGTTCTACAAATGAACATGTCCATCACTCAGCAACAAATTTACACTAATTTTTTGCTATTAGGAAAACCTTGTTATCAAAATACTTGTCCCCATTTTGCTTTTATGCTTCAAGGGCTTGTACCCCCCTTACAATTTCAAAAAATGTCATTCTTCAGGGAATAGACCCATTTAGGAAAGTGGCCCTTTCTGAGATAAAGTGTCCTTCCTATCTGTGCCTCCAGTTTGAATTGTTTCTGACAACCCTGGTTCAAAAGATTAATTCTTTGAACTTAGGAAGCCTACACAAAGAATATACAAATTTGTATTTACATTGAAATTGATGGGTGACATTTTGGTGGGAAAAAGAAACAACTTCAACATCAAGTGAATTTGAAGCCCTTAAACAGTTGCTATCAAGCATTGTTTTAATGCCAAATTTAGACAAGGGAACCAATGTTCTAGCAGGCATTGTAGATAAAAAGCTATACATCATAAAATTGATGAAACAAAAGAGAACTCACTCTCCATCCTCATTCATAAGCATCCTTGTGGTGTCATTAAACAATACGCCAACACTACCATTGTTAAGCTGATATCCAAGACCATATTTATCAGAATAGTCTACCCATTTACTGATCCAGAACACAGGCGTCGAGGCAGGGTCTTCAGCTTCATCTAAAATAAAAATCAGAATAGGTTCATTATATGATACAATATATATGTGTCACAAACTAACAAATGAAGGGAGAAATACGTTCTTAAACAAGCTTTCCCTTAAGTACGTCAGTACAAGCGAAGACTAAATATGTTGGGCTGGCAATATCTTAGAAGGATACCAAGGGGAGTCTTGGTAATCTTAGAGCTGAAGATCAGAATTATATCAAAATAGACCTCTATCTGCAGGGTACCTTTATAAAAAGGATTTAAAAATGATAAAATTGGAAAAGTTCTTACACAAAACCTATGAGCAAATATAAACCTTCAATAAAAGAAGCATTTGGAGTTGGAGGAGCACAGGTAGAAAGGGTCATTTTTCCAAAAGGTTGAGAATGTACATGCCTAAGAAAAGGAACATTTTCCAAAAGCTGGGGGGCAAGTGCCCCTGGTACCTAGCGGTTGGTCTATCACCCTGAATATAATTAGGAGGGCCTTTTGTAATATTCTAATTCCTACAGTAACAAAAATACCTAAATGCAAGCAATGAATAGAGAAGAACAATGGAGAGGTTACCTACCCATTTGAATGACTACTCTATCAGCTGGCTTGGACTCCAAGCATTTGTTTAGGTGGCTGAACAACTGACCAAGGTAGTAGTCATCTGGCTCTTCTGAAAAATTAAAGTTTGAAATATTAAGCATGTTTTAGAACAGTTGCATTATAAAATATAGCATAGAAGATAGGATTTGTGGATATGGGCATGTTTCATGCAACACTGGAACTGAATGCAAATGAAAGATTCTGCAGCATCTTGCAAAAAATGCTATGTACTTAAAGAACATTATGGCAGGACTCAAACTAGTACAGGTATAGTAGGTCATCAGTTTTTTGTGATCCTTTTTCAAATTGAACTATTAACCATTGCAAACTTCAATCTTGTTGCATAAAGAGAAAAGGAACCCAAATGCTTGTGGCTATGGAAGCTTTTTTTCCTGAATGGAGAAAAAGATAACAGTTTTGCTTACCATTTTCAGCTTCCATGCATGGATCTTCAGCAACATCATGCCCAATTCCATCTTTGACACAGACTGCCCGGCTAACATTGCTAAGTGGGTCTGCCTTTTTACCTTCGGGAATGGATCGCAGGATACCATCACCTTGCCTGCCATTGAATTCTGCCAATGGCCTTCTACCAGAGATAGAATTTGTAGAGACAGTGGATGGCATGTCAGGGAAACGTGGAGCCATTGTCAGTGAGCTGATTGGCAGTGTCTGTGGGCAGTAGCCTTTGAAAAATGGATCTTCAAGAATCTAGAAATGCAAAAAATCATTTTGAAAATTCCTTAAAAAAATCCTTTAAAAGGCTAATTGTCAAATAACAGAATTTGAAATAATTGAATTAGAACACTTTTCAAATCGATTACTTATTATTTAAATTGTAGACCATTTCTTTCCCAGAACAATGCTCAAATCACTGCTGTCCTTTAGTTACAAAATATACTTTAATTATAAAATAAAATTGCAATACCAGACAATAATTTAGGAAAATTGTTTTAACTTTTAGGAAGATGCGCTACTGTTAACTTGATCAAAACGTAATGCAGGAGCAACATAATGATAACCAACTGGAATCTACTTCAACTACTTCAGCTCAAATCAAATCATCAAAAGATCGCAATTTTAAACAGGTAAATTTGGTTCATATCCATAAATGATCTATCACTATTCCCATTGAGTTTTTGGAAACACAGTGGAAACAAAAAAAGCTTCTACACAAACTTACAGGCTTGAAACGTACAACCCAAACTATCACATCCAATAATTATCGAAAATGTCTTCATCCAGCATAACAAATGATGCCTGACGGGTGCACATACATAGGCTTGCTCTAGTTATTCATACAATCTAATCCAATCCAGTCAAACGGGAAACACCTAATAGACAGAAAACTGATGAATAAAGATATTACCTCATTAATCCTTGGTCGTGCACTTGGTTCGGGCCTCAACATCTTAATGATAAGCATCTGTGCTGCATGACAGACTTTTGATGGAATATAATACTCATTCTTTTTAATTCGCTGATATGTTTCCTTGAGGGAGCATGTCTCAAATGGAGGTTTACCAACCAACAATGTATATCTGAAAGAACAAGAATGCAGTTATTTAAAACAAGCAGTTACCTGGGTTCAAATCAATACATTTCATTTAACTTTGTAGCTTAAATCTGTTAACTACAAGTTGGGACAAAATATCACATTGAATAACAGTTACTGTGTAAAGGTAGTTTTTGTATAAAGGCAAATCAAAGAAGGGCTTTTCTTTCTGTTTTATGCTCTAATATTTATTAGATAAGCCAAGTATAACTACTTTTTGGCAATCTTATAAGTATTTTTCCTCCCATCCCAAAAAATTTTGATTAATAGCTATCACTAAGTCATGTAATATTCACTGGAATTTTAATTGTTGTAAGGGGCATTTCACAAGAAAATATGCCTCATTCAAGTACCCAGTTTATCCAATCTTTGATTCTGATGAAGTCTGTGTGCCAGGGAAAAATATTAGTTCACTTATATAAAATGTTATACATATACAAACATGTTGTTCATATTAGATTTATTTACTCACTTTTTATTTGAATGCTATTGTAAAGAGCAAAATGACTTATGTATCGATCGAGCAAGGAGCACTGAGCCCATCACTAACAACCAGAGCGCATGACTAAGACAACTTAAATATCAAGCCCTACATTAAAATGCTGTTTACATGTCATAGATAGCAATTTTAAAATACTTACAAAATACATCCTAACGACCAGACATCAACTTCATGTCCATGACCCTTCTTGCTAAGAACTTCAGGAGCAATGTAATTTGGTGTTCCACAAAGAGTTCTGAAAGCAGCACAAAATGATCATTTTAGACAACTTGTTGCTAGAGTTTTAAAAACTCAGAAATGATAGAAACGATTGTATGCAATTTGTTCAAGTGAGAAGTCATGCGTAATAAAATTTATGTAAAATTGTAGTACCAGCTTTAAAGGCCTTGAGTCATAGTAAATAGACCTTTTCTGTAAGGTGTCACTCAGTTTCAGCAAGATTGCTGCAGTTCCATGTGATTTCAGCATCCACTGTTAGCAACTTTTTATTCACAGAAGCTGCTTTGTAAATCAGTACCAGACGAGTTAATTTGAATACCAGGCCAACTAATGGGATTGCAGAACAAAAGTCATGGCTCAATGTTTTTGAGTGTACCAGCTCCTTTTGATCATGACTAAATGCCGTTAAAAAGAATACCAACTGAAGCCTCAATAATAAGGACAAATATGAAACAAAGATGTCATGCCAGCAATAAACCTAATAAGGTAAGTTCAGTATGATCAAGTGTACAAAATAAATTAAAAAAATGGCAGTGTTAATTAAGCAACTTACTTTTTACGTTCACCCTCGTATTTCGCAGCCAAACCAAAGTCTCCAATCTTCAGTTCCATGTCATCATTTAGGAATAGATTGCCAAGTTTCAGATCACGATGAATGATGTTGTTGCCATGAAGATAGCAACAACCTTCCACGACTTGCTTCATGTAGTATCTGGCTTCTGGCTCTGTAAGGGCTTTACGTCTTTTGTGTAATTCCATTAATGACTATGAAATATTAAAGAATGTGAATAAAAAAGAAGTAGAATAAATTGACATTATAAGGACATATTTCAAACTTTTACAGATGCATTATTATAAGTGCTTTTGCATCAATTTACAGAGGTCTTGATTGAGAAATGGGATGGAAGTTTCATTTGTTGGCAGAAAAATTTGGTAAATATTGATCATAAAATTTGTATAATTATTCAAATAGGATATTATGATGAACTTTAGCAAATGGGCTTGACACTTTTCCAGAATTTATATAAATGAATTGATACTTTTCCAGGATTTCTGCAAATTTACCCTTGAATAGCAACAGTAAATTGTTCTAAATACAGTCAGTTCTCATAAAATGTGAAAAGAAAGCCCAGTTGCTAGGACGAAATCTAATTTGGGAAAAATAGACATAACTAATAATAAAATATCACTAAAAAAATAGACATAAAAGGCATGCTTGTGAGAAATTCTTATTGAATGAAAACTAAACTGCTTACATGTACAATTAAAGATTAAAGATAAAAAGCTATGGTTTGTTCTTTACACAGTTAGTCCTGTTATCAGACAAAATATTTTCAAATGAAAGTTCAAATTGCTAACCCGCTAAGCCCAAATCGTTGTGAAAGAAAAACTTACTCTTCTTCTACAAAGTTCCAAAATGACAAAAACGAAATTCTTGTCTTCAAAAAAGCTGTGAAAACCAACGACAAATTGATGGTTGAGTGAACGATGTATCTCGATTTCCATTGACATCTAAAAGAGCAAAATACATTTCATCAAACGGTTTAAAAACAAGAAGGTTAATGCATAGCTTTTTTATTTTCAAGGTTTTACAATTTTATAAGTCGTTTACCTTTTCTTTTTGATGCGGCTTTTGGAGCAATGACTTTGCAACGATTTTGCCGGCATAAATTTGGTTCGTGTCCATATCAGTTAATTCGTAGCATTTTGCAAATCCACCCTGTTAGTAAAAGAAAGCGCCATTAATATCAATCTTTTTTAAGGATAAACCTGTAGATATTATTGTGAAGGCAATAGACACAAGTTTACAGTAGTTGAAGGGAATACCTTTCCAAGGAACTTTCCTCGTAGATATTTCTTATGTGGCCTACGTGTTTTGTCGACAATAATCTGATCTATCTCAGGAGCAGCCAAAGATTGGTCAGTCGTTGAAACAGCCATGCTACTTTTCGGTGGATTAGGCTTGTATTTATCCCTTGAAGATGCTTTATACATGTTTATCTTCAGTTTGGCGACGTATCTCAGTAATTTGATGAAGATCTGACCTTCACATTCAACTGTTACAGGAAATTGAACTGGCGAACGGTCGTATTGACCAACGTGAAATTGAAATATTCGAAATTCGGTTGATCGGCGCTGATTGGTTGAAATTGAATTTCGAACAATGAAAACAGGGGAGCAAAGCGAAATTAAAATGAGCTCCTCCGTAATTAACACAACATAAGAAAATTGTTGGTAGGGGGAACCATCCAATCTCTATGACGGAGGGGAAGCGATCTCTATGAGGGAAAGCAATTTTATGGGGAGAAATGCGAGCGTTGGAAGAAATTATGAGGGGTATGGGAGAGGCACCGCGGAGCAGGGGGGGCTGGGGGGCTTTAGGCAAAAAATGCCGAGTATTAAGTATCAAACTACCAGAAAATCCGCTTTTTATACGGTTTTAGCCCCCCCACCTTTTAAGACCCCCCATTTTTCTCAACGCTCCACGGTACCTGAGATATCTCGTCAAAAAATTTTCGCTATGTTAAGTCGTCCCTTACAATCCCTTTCGTCCTTTCAGATGTTTACGAGTATCCCCAAAGTTGTTGGTGGCATCACTTTTTTATACTGGCTTAACACGTTATTGGAATATTGCTATTAATTCTAATTAGTAGCCACCAGGGGTGTAGGCGTAGGTGTAAAATATTTACAAAAGGGATCTACAGTCCTTAGCCCAGGTCAGCATCATTTTCACTGGAAATTTAATTCTGACTTAGGATAAGAGATGAGAGAAAATCATGACATTGCAGGGGGGGATTATTGTTTTTTAGCTGAATGACTTTTAAAGGGGGGCCTAAGTGATAAAAAACAGCGAATGGTATTTAGAGGGGTCACCTTTTTCGATCACTGAGGTTCTGGTACCCAGGGTAGAACTTAATGAAATATCTAAGTTTTTCAAGAAATATCTAAGTTATTCAAGAAAATCTTGATATGTAATTTTCCAGTCAAAGCATAATAGGGGTTGATGTTTTTTCGATCAATGGTTGAGCAGCCAGGTTGATTGAATGTTTGCCCAGCAACCAAGATGGTAACGTCAGTAGCATAGGCAGGGCAGGCGAAATGTTCATGAAGTAGGGGAGCGGGTGAAATGTTTAGATTGTTCAGGGCTTAAATAAAGGCCATCACGGATGGCCAGAAAATTCATCTAGAATATTTGCCACATCAAGTTTGACGAAAGGACGATCCTCTAGGCAACACATACAAGCTTTCATTTACAATAATTCCCCATCCCCTAATAGTTTCCAATTATCAAAAAACCAAAATCTTATTCTCAACTTTTAGCGACAAGGCCAGCATTTCCGACAAACATAACTTTGAACAAATTTCTAAATGCAATTATAAAAAAACCTGTCTTTTCTATTGAAGACAGTAAATAAATGTTCTCAGTAAGAAACTTTCAAGAGTAACGAGTCATTCCTTTTTATGTTTGGATATCGATTCATGTCTACATTTCTATGAGCAAAAAGCTTGAAATGCATCTAAGTCTTCCAGCTGTATCTCGTTTCTTTTTGTTATTTAGTTTACAATGGGAGACATTTAAAACTTATTCATTTTTGCAGGCCCGTAAACTCCTAAACTGGATTGGGGGGCATGGGTAGGAATATAGCTTTTTCTATACCTGCCTTACGAAAAACTGTCAGATCCAGCTGCGCTTATAAGATCTTCAAACATAATTTTTGCAAATTATTTGTAGGGGGCATTGCCCCCCCCCCTGCCCCAATGTCTACGGGCCTGTTATTTTGCAAAGTTCGTCAGGGCATATCTCGCATGGTTTTCGCCTCGTCAGCAAATTTTCGATTAAAAAACTAGCACAGTCAGACCACGCCAATGGAATTATGCCAAAATTTTGCCGACAAAATACACCAAAATTTGGCGTAAGAACCGATGTTGTATACCTAAGATCTTTGGCAAATCATTCATGTTTTATACTGGAGCAAAGTATGGATGTCCTGGGGTAAAAGAAATTTTCAGAGCTGAGGGGGTTGAGCCCTTCTGCTGTTTTCATCTATAATCTCAAATCAATTTGGTTAGCATTAAAATAATGTACCTTCCTAGAAATTGAGCCGCCATAATTGCCAATCCTTACCACCTTAACCTATGATTAAATGAAAACATTTGAATGAGGGCCCGAAGAGAAAATTTATCAGATTTTGGAACTCCAGTAAAATATCGTATTATTGCATTAGAGACAGTGAGCCCTGGGCCCAGGATTCTCCTTGCTTACATGGGGGCTCCAAATTTTGGAAAATGCTTTTTCAGTACTTAAATGCCGCAAAATGATATTTTTATTCATTCTGCATCCACTAATCTTGAGAGAGTCTCGGTGTTATGACAACAGAAGAGGGCTCCTACCAAACAATACGAGTTTTCATTTAATAGCAAAATTAGGAAAAAGTTGTAATAATTTTGGGAGGGCCCACCGGTAGCCCGACCGGCCAGTCCGCCCCTGCATCCCTTACTAGAGGGGAACGGATTAAGGTGCTCCTTTACTGTTTCCAAAATTTTGGCCTAAGTATGCGATGTTCGAATTCATAACTGTTTTAACGGTTTTCAAACACTAATTAATGACGGCACAAAATAACCCAAACTTGGCATACTTGAATACTTTTTGTCCGACACTCTTCAGAGTAAAAAAGTCGGATAGTGACCGAAAATAAGCAGAAAATTATATTCTGATATTTTGGATTGATAATTGAGCCAAAGACTGCCACGCCAATTCCATTTTCACAGAGACTAATGCCAAAAAGAGACAATAAAATACTTTACAGAATATTCGCAATAATGAATCGAATCAAATTATACACAACTATACTGTGTTGTTTTCAATTGTAGTTTTATTACTTTTTGGGAATGATGAGATTAGGCCCCTGAATTTTATTAGACTGCGCCCTCGACCAAAATACCACTGGGCGTCTCAATATATAAAGAGAGTTGGCCCCTAGAATTTATAAGATAAAAACCCTTGAATTTAATCAGACTGGACCCTGAAGTTAACCAGACAAGGTCCCTAAATAGGGGCTCAAATGAAAGATGAAAAGTTGGGGGCGAAGAGAATAAACTGTCCACTGTCCAGTCCACAGTCCAAAGGTAAATGCAAACGAAGATGCCCCCACTCAATCGATGCTTTTCCACATCTATTGACATCTATTGACCCTGTTCCCCGTAGGCAGGGACAGATGTGGCACTAGGTGTACCCTCTGCACGGACATCATGTCACGCCAGTCATAATGTACTTTTTCTATCCTGTATCTATGTCGGTAGGTTTATGTCTGCGCTCCATATGCCGGTTCAATGCGGTCTTTCTTGTGTATGAATTCCCACATCTTTCACACACGAATGGGATATCGTCTTGGTGAATATGCATGTGAACAGTGAGCTGACATCTTCTGGCAAACTTACTGCTACAAGTGGGACACTCATACTCTTTTCGGTCAGTATGTTTGCAAAAATGGTGCCGCTTAAGTGTGCCAGCTTGAGCGAACTTTTTACTACAAGTATCACAACCATAGGGTCTCTCGCCGCTATGAACTGTATTATGCTTCAACAATGTGTCTTTTAAGGTAAAGCATCTTCCACATACTTCGCATAAATAGGGTTTCTCTCCTCTGTGTCTTTGCAAATGGAACTTGAGGTTGCTTTCTTGACAGAAAGATCTGTCACAAATGTCACATTGAAATGGCTTTTCCCCTGTATGAATTCGCTCGTGTCTCTGCATGTCATTCTTCCATCGAAATGCTTTTCCACATGCATTACATGTAAAACCCTTCATTGAAGATGCAGTCAGCCATTCTTTTCCAATAACATTTGTCCTTGCATCCACTGGGTCAGTATATAATGGTTTGTTGCCGAGCTGAAAATCTATATTTGAAGAAACATTCCCTTGACTGGTTTCACTTATAGTTTGAATATAGTCAGCTACTGGCCAATCCTCATCTTCTTCATCTTCATTCCAAATGTTACAAGCTTCAAAGATTCCCTCAAGGCAATCAGTATGTGGAATTTGACTTGTATTCTCATCACTAAAATCCAGATACTGGTCCATCATTTCTGCAAAAGTTAGAGTTCGTGTTCATTGTTTAGCAAGATCAAGGTTGAGATTTTTAAAAGGCAAAAGCTTTGGTGAAATCAAAATCAAAAGCTATTTTTGGTTCGAAATCGTCCGATATTCTGTCCCTGAAGCTATTCAAGAACAACAAAATAAGCTCACTTTCGTGGCTAGAAAAAAAAATTATAAACAAAGGTAAAATTTTAAACCAAGTTGCACAGAAAATTGAGCTGTTTGGGGATTTTCGATACGCATTTCAAGTCCCTAAAAACCTGACCAAAAAATAAAAGAAATTTGACAAGAAGTAGCCTGCGTGCAGTAAAGTCTGCACGCAGGCTAGACACAAAGTCATTTATAAAAAGCATCGAAATCCATTATAATTGTCATAATTATTTCAAGTAAAATTGAAAAACTTACCGCTCATCTTGCAATGCCTCAATCAGCTGACTGGCAACGATCATCGTTTGGAATGTCGATGTTTACCAGCGTTGCACGAGAACAAGCAAGATCAATCGAAAAAATGCTCATATACAAAAGAACGTGGGACTAGATGCGTACGTACTAATTACGACTCGGTACAAGAATCAATACAATATAATTTGGAGGCTTAGATGACGATCTAATCCCGCAAATTGCCATTGAAGTCTAATTACGATAACAATAAACCCAGGTTACAAGGACAGACGACATATCGACATTTTTGAATGATTGAAAACTTAGCAACAGGACAGTTTTTCTTTTTGGAGAAAAAGCCACTTTCGTTCCAACAACTTTTCTGGTGGAGTTGGGGCCTAAGGGAGCTTCGTCATCAAACGGTTCGCAAAATGTACTTAAATCCGCACAGGGATGCGCTTTGCCAAAGTACAGGGTGCTTGCCTCGTAGCCCTCGAAAAATTTGGCAAATTTATTTATTTTGGTTTTGTTTTGCCCTTTTTCTTGGTGCTTTGCCCTACAGTGCTTCCAACATCTGTGAAACCATACACTGAAAGACATCGCATTTGGTTTTGTCACATTGAGAACATTTTAGCCCATTTGCCATCAGTTCACAAATTACTCTTTGGCATTATTAACCTAAGCATCTATCATCTCCGACGTCATAATTATTATTATAATCATTTTCATTGCTTTTAAATGCATAAACACAACATCGCGAGAAAGCTTTCATGCACAATGTCTTTTCTTAACAACAAATTCCACAAGACCTTACTCCATGTCATGAAATGACACAATTATTTCCAAAAGACACCACGGAGCAGAGGCAGTGGCGGAGCCACGGGGGG
>NW_027019301.1:6017412-6042893 GCF_013076305.1 Rhopilema esculentum | reverse complement strand
AGGGTATGTACGCTAGTCCCCCTACTTTTTCAGAAAGTTGGTCCTTGAGATTCTTGCAAACCTGATGAGAAAACTTCAGGAGGGGGGGTATGTACGTTATCGAGATCGTCACATGTAAAAGACATTTCTTGGGAGACAACAGGTGTTTCCTCCGGAAGAAAAAGTTTCAAACATGGGGAAAGGGCGTGGTCCAAAAGGGCGTTGTCCCTGACACAACTTTTATCCCCCCTACTTATCCCAGGCTGGAGCCACCACTGAGCAGATGATTTGGGGAGGGGGCTTTATTACCTATCATTTTTGCAAAAATTGCAAAGAATTTAGAAACGAACCACTGTAAAGCCATTTTTTATTCGGTTAAAGCCACCCCCTACTTTCTTAGAGCCTGTCCTGGTTTTCATGTAAATTTTCATTGCGTAGTCGATTAAGGTTTTTGGTTTAACTGCATATTGTGACTTTGTGTTGTAGCTTTTCTGTTTACCTTATTTTCTAATTGCTTTGATCATAATAATTACACTTTCGTTTGAGCCAATTGATGAAAAATTGAATGGAGCATCTTCAGTGGTAGTAAGTTTTGGATTAATTAGTTTACAGTATATATCTATAGAACGTTGAGATTTTGTTAGTGTGTGCGTGCAACTGGGGGTGGTTGTGCGAACCCAGCTGTGATTTGCTGAATGATATGAAATGTGAAAAGCTCAAATGACTTCTTCTTCAGTGTTTTCTCTGGAACACAAAGTCTAAAAAGAATCAGCAAGATAGATCCTGAGAGGTCTAAAAAGAGCCTTTCACTTTTCTCAACCCTCTGCAGTGCATTTTCAAGCCTTGAAAATATGTGGTAAGTGGCATCTACTACATTTATAACCACTACCTCCCTTTTTGCGGCCTTTTCCCCAAGATGGACAAATCATATCTTTTACAGAGGTTTTGAAAAAAATATTTGGCAATTTGTTATCCTACACTGCCAAAGAATATTTCAGGGGTGTAGTGTTAGGGGGGCTCATGCCTCCCTGAGCCCCCCTTGCTGATGCCAAAATTTGGCAAATTTCTACTTTTGCTATTGTTCTTCACAACATTTTGTGCAAAAGCCCTTCTTGTTATTTTGATATAAATACACCACTGGAATATTTGCATATTAAAAAGACCATTGAGATGAAATTTTACAATTTATAGAACAGATACATCAAACACCAGCTTCATGTCCATGGATAGAAATTACAATGTAAAAGAATTCCAATCAAAGAATATGAAATAAAATACCCTAATACTATATGTGAAGTTGAATATTTGGAATTCTGTTCTTCTTTAGTAGATACCAATATATCTGTAGTATACCAAAGAACGAGTGGATTGGCTGCAAAAATCATTCTTGTCAAAACCTAAGACAAAGAAAGTGAATTCAGCTTGATTTACCTTTGCAAATATCTTAAGCCCTGGCAAATTGTAAATATCACATTATATTAATGAATTTAAATATTATAATCCATAAAGGTGGTACTCAAGAGTAACCTGCTGGCATATTTTTTCATAGTCACAGCTTTCCCTTAACATTTTCTTAGTTTGTTGGCCAAGTCAATATTTGGTTGCTAGGTGAAAATGGACTGTGTTGTTCCCAGATTTTTCTTTTGTAACTAATAGCTTTACCTGTTGGATAACCACAATCTCTAGGGTAGGGAGGGGGGCCTTAAAGTTTTCCTGATAGCCCCAGACCTTATTTGTGTCTTATTTGTGAGGGTTATCAAATTATTATTTCAAATTTCTTGGTCAAATTATGTTACAGTGAGGGCAGTCTTCCCTGGCTGAAAATGTATAAGCAATTGATTTCAATATTCTTTTCAGATTTCCTAGCACCTGGCCTTCTAAATGGAAAGATTATGATGATACCAATACTATTCATCTTATTCATCTTATTCAATCTTATTCATCATCATCACCATCATTATCATCATCATCATCATCATCATCATCATCATCATCATCATCATCATCATCATCATCATCATCATCATCATCATCATCATCATCATCATCATCATCATCATCATCATCATCATCATCGCCATAAATTATTTACCACTGGTACTTACATAGTTCTTAAAAACTGATTTAAACCAACTATTTACAATAAGTCTTACTAAATATTTATCAGTTAATAATAAAAGGAATACGAAAGTCTACAAATTGTACAAAGGCAACTGGCTCCATTCCATAAAAGCTCCACTCTCTAGATTCTCAAAATCTTGAAATCTCATGATTCGATGTAGAGAGCACTTGGGTACATGGCCAAGGTGTTAAAACCCCTAGCCCTTCCTCCATTCACGATCTTATTTCCAAAACTGGACACGTAGCTTCTGTTGAATTTCTATTTTCTATTCTCTCCAAAACAAACAACTCCTTTGATCAAAGCCTCCTCATACACCGGAACAGACCTTTGCTTAATTCCCAACAGTCCTCTATTCCTATGATTTTGTTCTGACTTTCTTTCCCGCATTGTTTTCTTTGTTTGGCCATTATTCCTTATTTATTTCTCTAGGTTGTTTATTCCTTGTCTTCTTTTGCGTCCTGATTGCTCCTCCAGCCTACTTCTTTATCGCATGATTTACGATTCCCTTCGTTTAGCTCTTCGTATTTAAGTTGATTTTTTCTCGCCTGTAATTATACTGAAGATGACTCTAGCCAGAGTTGAAACGTTTAATCTAATTTAATGGACTTTTCGTAATGAAATTGTCTAAATTAGAGCTGTCTCAATGTTTTAATGGATTTGTCTAAATTGGAATTGTCCATGAGGTAACAAGAAGTTGACGAATACCTGACGCCTTTCTTCTTTGTCATTGTACTGGTTATTAATCTCTAGATTCTTTGTTTCATCATTTAGGGTATTATGGCAACCCCTTTCGTAATTGGGCAAAAAATAAACTGAAATTCATGGGATAGTTGAAGGCAAACTAGGAGTCAAGAGCTTTAATGTGGGTTTAGCAGCCTTGTTTAGCAGATTTGTGATCAATTTTGAAGAAAATTGCCATGCAAAAAGATTGGAAGAGATAAAACTATTTTCATACCTGAACATGAATGTTTATGATACCAAATACAACTAAGAAAAGAAGATGACAGGCATAAGGAACCAACAGTACATTTTCCAGACATTGTTTGGTCATCCTATGTACAGAAAAAATACATGATGCTTGAGAGGTCCAAAGAAATAATTTATTCTCCATTAATTATGTTTATCAGGAAATACCCTCTAAACAGCAATGACTAAATAAAATGCAATGGTCTGCTTTTATTTTCTCAAAAAGTCCTGTTTTAGCTTATAAAACTTGAGGCTTGTGGGAAATGTCAAAATCATTCTTGCTTTCTTTGCCTTCCTTTTCTTTCCAGTCTCCTTTTTCAACATTGTTTAAAATCCTACAATTGTCATGCTATTACAGTGAAAAGGTGACTCGATTTAAGTCATTATAAAAAAATAATCTATCAATGGCTAATACTACATATACCTTCTTTTTGATGTCTGTTGATTATCAACGATCATCTGCAACAAAGTCCACAGGCCATTACTTGATAGTTTCAGTACATTCCATGAAGCACCAAAAGACAAAAAAATAACTGGCAATGCAAGAGCAAAGTTTGGAATCTGCTTCCACTGAAAATATCTAAATGGCCCAACATTCCAGTATGTTTTCTGGATATATGAATATGATGATGGAAAAGTTGCAAGACACCAGTGGGCTTTTGAATCCTTCAGTTTTGTCACATCTTGGCAATAGTTCACAAATGCAAAATACTGGAAAACCAAAAATGGAACTAAAACAATCAAGACACTTGCACCACATGTTAGAAAGTTTATCAATATCTCCTTTGCATAGCAAAAACATATGTTCCAAAAAGAGTCTTGTTTTCTTGTAAATATGAATAATATCTTTATAAGCAGTGCATATAACAAAAATCCAACTGACAAAAGTCCATTAGATCTGGTTGCAGTTGCTCCTGCAAAACATAAAGCAGATACCAGAAATGCTGATCTTTCGTTCCTTTCTTCGATCCATAACATGCCAGTAAATTGAAAGCAAGCAAACAAAGATTCACTGTATGCTGCCACATGAAAAATATTTGCTGGATTACAACAGAACAGTATCACTGTAACATCAGCTTTCCCATTATTTCTTGTCATTTTTAAAGTGAGTTTGTGCAAACTTATAGCCGCTATTGAAAATGCCAGCATATTGATCAAAGCGCCACACAGCATCAAACATGATAGATGATTAATGAAGCCCAAACAAATTATTTCAAATACTTTTGCCAAGTATGATACAATGCAAGGAAAGGCTGGGAAAAATGCAAGCATCTGTTCATAATCATAGCCTAATGATGCAATGTTTAGAAAGTATACTGCATCCCATTTAGAGAGGCCACCAAGTGCTGACATGATCATTTTGTCAAAAATTGTCTTGCTGTCATTAAGATGTGTCAATGAGTACTCAGAATCCATTTGATGGGATAAAAAGCTTTGCTCGACACTTGATGAATCGTATTCATAACTAAGATATCTGAAGCCAGCCTAGGACGGAGAAAAAAATCATTGTTGACAACTTTAGTTGATCAAATGCATCTCAGGCAGTCATAGATTGTGTTTAAGATTTTAACCTACAACCAACAAAATCTCCAGACAGTTCTTTTTACAATATAACACTTTGACTTTTGATTGGTAGTTTTCAATAATAAAGGTCAGATCAGATATTTTGGGTATCGGTATCTCTGTCATCGTAAACAATTCCAAGCAGGTCTGGATTTCATGGTATATAAACATTTGATATGATGGGAGATTTACAAGATTCTTGCTCCAATTAAAATTTCTTATTTGATTCTAAAAAATTTATATCAATACCTGAAGAGTGCAGAGTAATAAACGACTGACAGCGGCAAATGCTCCTGGTCTGAATGTATCATGCATTTGCATTTTCGCCATGATTTCAAAACCATGATTTCAAATCAAATCATGATTTCCACCTCGATTTCAAAACCATGTGCCTCGATGTGGCCTTGTACAAGGATTGTGATAATTTTATTTAAAAACTCGCCAGCTTATGTTTTTTGAAAAAGAATACTGGCATGTACCTTAAAAGATGAAAAAGTTCTAGAAGAATCGTTTCTAAAAAATGTCACCTCCTGAAGAGCCCTGGACAAGAAATCAAGTACTCTAAGAAGCCCCCTCCCCCTTTCCGGGTGTCCTTTCCAGTAAATGAGGGTAGAAAAAAGTAGCCAATTGTTTTAAATAGACTATTTACCTTCAATGGCAATGCATTTATGCAACTTTAACAAATTGCTCAACTTCTTAATTGTTCTTTTATTTGGCCATTATAACAAAGCAAACTACACACGAATGGGTCAAACTCGAAGTTACACCTCAGAACTATCTCGTTCTACACAACAAAGATTGTAAAGTTTAGTCTTTACATTAAGAGACTGGCAAACAGACTCAAAATATAAGCATCTTCATTAAGATGCATAAAGGACAGAAAATTTGAAGAGACGACAACAGCCAAATAAGCCATTCAAAGAACTACAAGTCACATCAGATTTAATCTATGGTCTTGCCATCTGCTGCAAAGATCACAAAACAATTTGCAGGAAGTCATAATTCATCATTTTGAGCAATTTCAAGGTAATATACCAAGGCAGTGGAGGATTAACAGAGATGAAAATTCATGCTGGCGGAATCATAAGATTTCTGTTGATGGTGACTGCAGATAATCGCACAGGCCTAAAGATCATCGTTTTTAGTTACTCAGCTTTTTATTTTAGTTATTTATTGAACATTTTTATAGAACATGGCTTTGAAAAAAGCAAACATTTAGTAAACTAAAGCTTTTCGCCTGACACTCTTCAGAGTTTAAAACGTCAGAACATAGACCGAAAACTTTACGCTAGAAAATATATACCCAGTTGTGGATCGAAATAGGCCAATCAGAAACACGAGCACATGACTGTTGAGGTTGACCAATCAGTGCCACTTGCTTATTGTTTTCGGTCTATGTTCTGACGTTTCAAACTCTGAAGAGTGTCAGGCGAAAAGCTTTAGTTTACTAAATGTTTGCTTTTTTCAAAGCCATTTTCAAGTTTTGTACCACCAAAAGATTGTTTTATAGACAATTTTATCTTAATGCCGTCCGCTCTAAAAGAAGGCTGAATATCTGGTTTGTTTACCATGTGATTCATCAAGTAATTTAGTATAGGATAAAATAATACAAAGAAGGGCAGTCATTGATTAACAAAATGGAATTGGAGTTTATAAGGGCAATTCATCATGCCATTCTAATAATTGGTAAGGACATTCTCCCTAAAATTTCAGATTCTCTGTCAATGTGGATTCAGGTCAATTTGACGAAATGAAAATTCAAAGGAACCTTTAAAGAGAAGGAATATTTCCTTTGGCAAAAAAAATTATCATTACTTTTAATTTAGAAGATAATATTTACCGATGATATTTATTCAGTGCTATACATCATTAATATTTTTAAATCTGGCAAAATACTTTGACGATTTACAATTTCAAACACTGAAAATCGATTTTATAACATAATAAAAAAACACAGTGCTTCTATAAAGAGAAACTAGTAAAAAGGGGCCCATTTCATTGGCTGCTTATGGAGTTACCTTTAGAAGTTTGGTTAATTCAAACGCATTCCTTACTGTCCAGACTCCAGACTTAATAATACTACTTTGAATAATACCCGCTACTGTGTACAAATTCAAGTCTAATTACATATAAATGACGGCAATTAGATATATATGATGGCTTCTTTGCAAGTTGTCCAGCTTATTGACTCGTGTTTCATTGAGAAGATGTTCTCTTCTAATAACAGAGCGTTCTATTTCAAACCTATGACAGTGTTGGAATGTGTCAAAACTGCCAAAAATACATTTGTTATTTCTTTCATTCAATGTCCATCTCTTTATAACCAATGGTTCCTGTACAGTTACTGAAACACAAAAATAGAAGTTCTTTACGATAAAGTAAGGGGCTTTGGACTGAGTCGTGTATAATCTGAAGAATATAGAGACAAGTCATTTGTTGTACAACAACTCTTGCTAACCACAAGTGTATCAATGCATACTGATAATAAAAGATAATGTTTTCAATTACATGATTATAGCATTGCTAATAAGCAAAGAATATACTTACAGGCTATAAAATCAGCTCATCGTTCACGGGTCCCACTCGTCGATGCAAAATTTCCCTTTTACTACGGGTTCTGCTGGGATTCCACGACTGTAGACAAAAGCATATTAAAAATGTATGCCACTTTGTCTATACGTATTACTGGAACATTATTTTTCTGTATTGGCAAAGACGTATGTTAAAAAGAAGGTGGAATTGCAGTAACATATGAAGAACATAACATACGAATAAGCTTTCAGTATACTGAAAAAATTTGCTTTTCTAAAAGCCATATCCATAATTTATTGTCAAATGGGACTGTTAACAAAGAAGGTGAAGTTGCAGCAACTTGGCTTGCTCACCTCAGTGGCAGATTTAAAGGGGGCAACTAGGGGCAGTGGCCCCTCCCTCGACGAGTTGAAGCAAGTATGTCGCCCCTTTTTTGGAAATTGTGCGCCCCTTTTGAAATATGAGAATCAGATGAAAAAGGTTCTTGGACCGATAGGTTAATTTGCTTCAAGGATTCCTTCAAAGTTTTGTTGTTCATTCCGAACATGGATCTGAAATTGTTGTATACAGCGTTCTCTCGTCGTTAATTTTTGAAAATTTTTCAGCGCCCCCACTACCAACTGCCCCTCCTTCAAGTTTTCTCTGGATCCGCCCCTGGCTCACCTGATATATCTGCATCTATGTTCCCAAATTCTTTGCATCGCATCTGTCGAGTCTTTCACAGACTTGGCACTCCAAAGTCTCTCTCCAACAGCTAGCCCACGAGCCCTTGATAATAATTAAAACTTTGGTAACATGTTGCTATCTTATAGTGATTTGAAATAACTCTGAATATCACAAAGAACAAGCTATTCAAACATTTGCAGACACAGCAACTCACAGCAAAGTCCGCTAAGCATTTATATTAGAACTAGTCACGGATTTAGGCTTCTGAAAGCTTAAAGTGACTTAATTAGAAGATATTTAAAAACATTAAATAAAGTATAGTGAGAAAAGTATATATACTATAGTATAGTCTGTTCTTGAATTAGCCAACAGGAACTAAATAAACATAATCTTAAGTTTTAAAGCAAATTTCCAAAAAAACCCGAGATTTGCATCTCTTTTATTTATTAAAAACATTTGGAAGTTACTTTTTAAAGTTTGTGTTACCAGCTAATACGATTCCAAAATTAGGTTAATTCGTGGTAGTTGTAATTCTCTGTGTAGTTACTGCCAGAAAAGAATATCATGCAAATACATGAAATTTAAAGATAGAAGCAAGAAAAGGGTACAGTGAGTATATCTAGAAAAAGGCTTGACATGAATTTGACACATACCAAGTTCTGTCCAAAATATTTGTTGAGTCAACATATTCACCCCACATGGCTGCTGTGCCGCCGATGACAAGATCTTTCTCTTGGTCTGTCCCTACAAAAGATGAATTGCGATCGCTCAGTCAGGCAGAGTGGAAGTTGAAGTGACCCTACGTCAGCACTGGAAATAGATCTCCTTTTTCGACGTTTTTGTGGCAAACATTTTAGTTGGATTTATTTATCAGAAGTAATCAGAAGTGAAAACTAGATTTCATAGTATCCAACCAATTTAAGAAAATATAAAAATCTAAATTTCAGAAACATAGCAATTTACGAAAATTTCCAAGTGTACATACCATCAAAGTCATGAGGATCGCAAAAGTAATACTGAAAAAAGAGAACAATCTGTTTCATCCAATGTCATGTAAAACTTTGATGCACACAGTTTTTGTGTAACGAAAGAGTATAGACTAAATAATCCAAAATTTGCTAGTGAATAACTACACTTAAGTCGGCAAACTTCGTATTTAACTAGTTCAAACTTTTGTTTCATATTGACCAATAATATTGCATGATAAATCATCAAGATATTTATTTGTATTTCATCTTGTAAGATTTCTCAGTTTGAATGCAAATATCAACATCATGTTTAAGGAAAGATTCTTTCATTTTCCCTGAAGTTTTCATTCTTATTTTTGTTATATGTTTTAAGGAGGTTATTACCGTTAGAAATAGCGTTAAAACCTGGGCAAGAGTTTTCAACAGATGAGTTACAGATCAAGCACGAAATCAAGCCATTGAGCTTAAAATGCTAGGCCAAGATAGGATTTTAGTAAACAGAACTTAAGAACATGACACATTTGATAAATGTTGCTAATTACAAAAACATTACAATTATAAGAAATGGCGGTGCATGCACGTGATAATTCAGAGCCAGGCCTTGGTTTGGGTTAGCATCGTCGAGGTACAATGAAAGTTTTCGACAAACCTCTGGCCAATCCATTCCATAATTGATGTAATTCAGATACCAGCAGCTGGAAAGGATCACCTGATGGCCTTTTGCCGTCACCTTTTTCATTTCTGCTTCCCAGCCCGGGAGCCAAAGATTCACCAGAGTACCAGGCTTTAGCTATAATTATTTCCAAAAAGATAAAAGGTTTGGGTTTTAAGCAAAACCAACCCTGCCCCATCATTTCTAAAAGACGTTGTAAATTGGGTTTAAGGGTATCGTGGTTGATGCAGACTTTTTGTGACCCCGTAAACGTATCAGTTCAGAAGGGGGGCGGGGGTGGGGGTAGAAGAGATTGTACCGTAGACAATTCATTTAAGGTACAAAGCCTAAAGCGATGCAGTCATACTTTACTAATTTGTTTGCTGCCCTGGTTCATTCCAATATAAAAGCGATGAATTAGAAAAAAAACGAGCACAATTTTTACTTCCTTGTGGCTTTGACTGCTGGGAAAACAAACTGCAATCTGAGATACCCGGCTTCTATGGTTGCCCTACAGGAAATGTTCTCTTTTCAACAACGAATCTGTTGTAATGGGATCGCAAGCATAAGTAGATGTAGCTGCAAGTGTTTCAAGGCTGCAACGACTATGTTTGTGCTAAAGATCAAACACATTTTAAAACAAAGAAAACTACCTCAACTCCATTGTCAAAGATATCTTGCCAAACTATAGACTTCCTCTTTAATTTTTCAATAATGTTTACCAGCCTAGAAAAGCCCAAAAATAAGAAGCATGAAATCTTCTGTAATTTTACAAATAGTAACTTGATTGACACTTCCGATGTTAAAATGTAAAGTTTATAGAGTTTTAGAGTGGAGTGAAATGTAAGAGAAATATCAGAAATGATAATCAACGATCAAGAAATTCATTCTTCCACAATCTTGATCATTTACTGCAATCATATCCCGCAGCATTGTGATATCCCTGCCTCGAATCTAGGCCGGAAATTCCCCTTCCTCTTCGCAACTCTAAATCGATCAGTTTATTCGAGTAGAGAGGCGAGCACACTCTGGTAGTGCGCCATGAATTCAGCGTAAAAATGCTTATTCTAAAACTGAAACTGTTCTACGAGACGAGACGTACCATTTCTAGATTGCCCTATCTATAAATTGCCAGGCTTTCAAAATGGGACCCCTAGAAACATTAACACGCTCAGTATAAATTTCCAAGCATATCTATAGCCGTGTTTCATTCCATTTTCTATACATATTTTAAAGAGAGGAATAACGTGAAATTTATGAAGCTATGTACCTTGTAGCATAATACTGCTCAAGTTGTTCGTATGTTTCGTTATTGTTTTTCTTCATCCATTCTCCTATTTTCTTGTTCTGTTTCCTGCAATTATCAAGAAATCAAAAATTACCCTGAATGAAGAAATTTAATGGAAGGTTAGTAAACAGCTTCATTAACTAATATTTCAAATAAGAGACAAGGTACGAACAAATTTAGGATATCCGATAAGATTCTTGGATTGTCATACCATTTAATATGTTGTTTCCTTTTCGCAAAATTCCCCAAAATATATTCAAAAAACAACTTAACCTAAATTGAAGATTTCACTAGATCAAATTCACTGTCTACAAGCAGTGTGTGTCCTGGCACGTGTTTATTACCAGAGATCTAATTGGTCAACGTTGACCAATCAACAAATGTTCAACAAATAGTCAAATCCGATATTGAACAATCTGCTTGCAGATATTCAAGTGTACGGAGACTGCAATTAATTGACATTCAGATTAATGGCTTACCAACAGGTGAAATCAACTTCATCAGCTCCCAAGTGTAAGTATTTATCAGGAAATACTTGGGCTACTTCCTGGAATAGTTTTTCTAAGAATTTGTAATTAGCTTCTTTTGTCGGATCAATTGGTCCAAAGTTTCTACAAGGAAGATTATAAAAGCAATCAGACAACTTCAAACACAAACTGGTTTAAGGACTTTGGACTGTCTGGAAGGCTGAAACTAAGAATAAAACACTAATGGACTAAAACACTAAGAATAAAAATAATAATCGCTAGCAAAATTGCTAATCTTGAAGGCCAAAATTTCGTTTGAGTCAGTTTTAATTTCAAACCGTCTCCATTCCGGAAGTACGGTTAATCATTTATTTTATGCAGACTGGGCAGCTTTTGAATTTTTTCCTTACGGGCAGTGGCGGCGCCAGCTATTACAAAGTGGGAGGGTAATGAGCGCAGCCAGTGGGACCACGCCCATTTTGCCTCGTTTCAGTGATTTGTACCAAGTTAACTTTCCTCAGGAAATTTGATCTACCCCTCCCCAGCCGTTTTCAATCCTTTTTTAGAAGAAATATGTAGATCATATTTTCAGAAAAGCGCGAGAGGGGGAGGGGTCATTATCCCCCCATACAACCCCTTGGCACCGCCACTGCTCACGGGTTCTTAAAAAGTTCATACCAATAAAACACTGTGAAAGGATTTAGAAAATGTTTCCTCCATGCGCCTATTTATTTTGTAATAAAAGATATGATCACTGAAGGCAATATCAAGTCCACTCTGTAACTGCATTTTGGCTTTTTTGTATTTTTGTGCTCATACAAATTTTTCATTTTAATAAGTGAGATAAAGTAACCTATTTTGTCGAAAAATTTCATTCGGAAAAGTTTTGAAAATGCTTGTAGCATCAAATTGAGGATACTGGCATCAATGATTTGATTTTAGTCAAACATTCTAATGTCGACATTAAGACCACTTTGCTGATTTTAATGCTTGTTTGATACGATTTTTGAATGGTAAAATTGTGTTGCCATAAAGATGATTATAGAGTATGTTTGGTCCAGGCAATGAGAAAATTGTTATATAAAATCATTTGCAGCACCCTCTTCAAACGCTTTATAATATCAAGGCATAGGAATACATACCCATTTTCACAGTCAGTGAGAAGTCCGTCAATTGCCTTCCAAGACTGGGTATGTCCCTGCAGGATAAATCGAATAAAAGGCAAATGAAAATTCAATTTGAAGACCATAGCAACGGGTTCTGTAAATGGTGAAAGAAACAGCTGAAGATCGCTCTAAAAAATTAACACAAAACGATTATCTTATATATTCTGTGCAAAAGGCAGAGCAAAATTTATATGCTTTGAAATTGGCTTTCTACTTACAGGAGTGTCAAATTCGGGGATGATTCGTATTCCGCGGTTTCGCGCATAACTGATAATTGCCTGAACATTGTCAGGGGTATACACGTGTGTGACTGGGTCTCTCGCCCCCTAGAAAAAAACAATAATTTGCAATTTTAAGAGAGAACAACCAGCATATCTATGATATCAGACATCCAGTAAATGAATTGACGTAGCTGAATTTGAGAGCGAGTACAAGCAAACGAACATTTAATTGTTTTATCTTATTGTGGCAAAAGAATAGAAGAGAATATAAAATTGAATAGAATAGAATAGAATAGAATAGAATAGAATAGAATAGAATAGAATAGAATAGAATAGAAGCATTATAAACATTTCAACTTTTTAATACATTTTTAATAGGAGATAATATTACAGAAGTAGAGCTGGATTCATGAAAATATCCAAAAGAGAATGTACACGGTTGATACTAACAGGGCAGGACTCGATCACGTGACAAGCGACACTCCAAGGCTTCGCTCCATCAACTAAGCTACCTGGTTAAATTCTATATTTTTTAATGGTGTGTCTAGCCATCATCAGCGAAGAAAAACTCTGTGACTTGTTGACTAATTTAAGGTTGAATAGCTACCTTCAAACTCAAGTTTGGAAATGTTTTGCTGACATAAGGAAAAGCAGGATCGTCGACGATATGCCAGTGAAGCACGTTAAACTTGCTGTATGCCATGGCGTCCTAGAATGACGTCGCAAAAGGTCTCTAAGAAGTTTATAGACAAACAGAAAAAACTGTGAATCAAAAACTGAAGAAAGACGAAAAATAAACAGCTTGACAACATACACTAGGTGAACAATGCAAAATGTCTTTCGAAAGCAGAAAATGCATAATAAAATAGGAAAATCCTGATGGAGAAATTGACTGGGAAATGTGATACGTAATATAAATTAAACAAATTTTGAAAGATTGATAGTGTACGAGAAAAAGCTCACTAGAAACTTGTATAAAGTCTTCAGAGGTAAATAGTGGCGCGATGTGTCGATGAGAAAGCCACGGTGCTTGAATCTAGGCCAATCTTTTACTTTGGTTTTTCGAGCCAGGTACTGCGGAGAGAGGAATTGATAAGAATGATAAAAATTGACAAGACTGAGCTGAAAGATTATCAAAGAGGAAACCAAGTCCCTATCTGTTGGTGCAAGTGACATCTTCGGAACTCACAGTCTTTTTCTAAAGGAAGATGAAATTATGAGCGAAACATCTGGAAATAAAATATGGTTACCTTGTTATTCTTGTTTATGTAAATAATTTGGCTGAATGTTTCAAGACCTGTAAATAATAAGTTTGAAAATTTATGGTAAGGATTCATAATCTACTCATTAAAATGGTGGGACAGTTTCAACAGATTGCAAAAACTTAGATAAATAAAGCTTTAAATGATTAAGAAGAAAGAAAAGAATGATGAGGGTGGAATTTAAGGAAATGCCAGTGGTATAGTTCACGTTTGCCCAAACGAAGGACCATGAAGAACCAGGTAGAGGTACTTCGAGTGACCACAAGTGTATGAAAATATGCAAAACAGGTTAAGGGAAGAGCACAAATGCCAGGCAAAAGAGGAATATGCTAGAGAGAGAAGACAAGATCACACAGTCAGTTGAGTGACTTGCAGTTGATGTGAGTAGAATAAAGCAGAAGAAATAAAAAAACAAATGAAACTTTGTAACCTGCGAAATATGAAAGAGAAAACGAAGAAAGTAGATTGCGTAGAAGATTGAACGGGCTGGATTAGGGTGGGTGCTATTGGTTCTGCAGCATTAGGCCCATTTCAGAAACCGGCCCAGATGATAACAGACGAGAGTTTTCTTGAAGCTGAATAGCCCAAGTAAAAGGCTATTTTTTGGCTCCAGCATCAATTCCCAATTAGGCTTTATCCAGCACTGAGATAGTATAGCGACTTTTTTCAGATGTTACAGCTGATGTGAGGGCTTGTAGAAACATAACAAAATATAAGACGTTAGTTTATGTTAAAATAAACCACCAATAGTTGTTACGAAAAAAGAAAAATGGAATAGACTGAACATTTAAGATGAATCGATTCAAATTAACAAGGAACATTTTGAAGGATCAAAACGACACTCTTCTGATTTACAACTAGATATAGAAATAGAATAAATGTTAACAATAAAGTCAAAGTGGAAAAAAATGTTGAAAATACAAGCGCTACGCACAATGCAGAAATAAATACAAAACTTAAAAGAGGAAGAAAATTTGCTGATCCTTAAATTTTGTGTCTTTAAAAAGATACTTTGGACATTTACCAGTCGAAACATTGATATTTTCTCTTTGCATAATAAGAAAAAACATGGTATAGATATCCTACAACAATAGATTCTTCTAGACAGAATATGTTCTTTGATCAAAACCTTAGGAAAAATCGTACACTTCTCGGCTGGTTAAAAACGAAAATCTAAGTGCAAATATGTAAAGCTTATTGGAGAATTATTTGAGATATATAAGAAACTAAGAAGAACATACCTCTGAGGGTCCCCCAGATAGTGTTGGCAGATAAATGAGAAGCCGGAGCTTCAACAGAGAGTTCATCTATAGAAAAAAGGATACTAATCAATCACTTGGTTCTCACGGTAGAATCAAAGGTGAAAGTTTAGATGCAAATGCAAATGGGCTTCTTTCTCCGATATCATTGCTAGTTTATCGTTGTTATGATCACTTAATCATAGGTAGAGAATCTTATAATGAAATTCAAAAATCACAATATTTTGGCTGCCATAAATCAGCGAGCTTAATTCTATCAGACGGTATCTATAAATCAAGATTTGTTTTAGCTGAGGCACTGGGAAAGATAAGGTGTAACTTATCTGAATAGGCTTAGTTTACAAGTACTTGAGCAAAATATCTTTGCATCTTTATTCGATCATGACCTTTGTGTCAAAATGGTATTTCCCCTTTTCCCACTCTTTAACAAGAGGTAATAAGGAGGGGGTAGTCAGCCACAAAAGGTAAGGAGTGGAGAGGAGGAGAGGGGGATCAGGCAATCAAGAGTCACGGTGGCTAACCCCCAAAACAATATTCACAAGTAATGTAAAAATTAAAAAACCAAAGGAAAGATTGCACTCACAAGACTCATCCATGTTAATATCAAGGTTTTCTTGTTTTGTTTTCACATTGACAACTAACTCCCGGATAACTTTACCGCTTGCTTGTTCTCCTTCTTTCTTTGGAAAAAGCAGCCCCTTGTATCGCTTCAAAGCTGACTTAAGGATTTCTGAGTCTTTTCCAGCTCCATTTGCTGAAAATTTGAAATTCACGTGGTCTACAAAGAAATAATCATCTTCGCGATGCTCCTCCTGGGGCTTTGGCCAAATTGAACCCTTTACGTAATTATCATCTAAAGGCGTATGCTCAAGTTTGCCATATTTGAGTTTCGTTGTCCGTTTTTGTTGATCAAATTCATCGACTTCCCTTTCAAAAGGTTCCGAGAGACTTAACTCCTCTAACTTTGTATATGATAAACACTGAACCAGATCTCCAGCCCAGTAGCAGCACAGGAACAACAAACAAAGAAAAACTTTGCAAGATAACATAATGATAAGGCTAATATTAGCAATAAGGTGTCGTCCTTTGCATAAATAGCTCCCTCGGCAAGTGGTTCAAGCAATCTTGCTGTCTTGTTAATGATAAACAAAGATTGTTATAAACTATCAATAAAAAGCAGTTGACTTTAAAAAGAACAAATTCCACTCATCCTCTTTCTATTGCTTCCCTAGTTATAATACAAAATACCACTTTTCGTAACAGAAGACTGTTAGTCAAAAAGAATCTGTTTGCCGGCCTAAGTGACAATATAATACGGATGTATTTGTTTCGAATCATGAAGGCATGACCACCAAATGAGCAACCAGTGAACAAACCCATCATTGTGAGGAGACCCGCAAGCTGAATTTTGACAGTATTCAACAATTCGAGTGTACCTGCTTCTTGGCAAACAAAATAATTCTTATTAATCTTATTATAAACAGGATATAATTGTGTAAATGCTGAAAACGATCAAATTTGAGAGATTTTGGAAGAAGAGATGTTAACCAAATTGTTTGCCTAAATAGAACACGCATAGAAATTGAGGAAATCTCTTGCAACACCACAGGACGCAATTCTTGTTGCTTTACTGTTTATTTTCAACCAGCTTTATTAATTTCAATGAAGAACTCAATGCAATTAATTATCTGTAATTACATTTCTCGCTGCTTCTTGGGTAGCACATTTTTAGTTTTAACTTTGAATCCCAAAAAGTCTCCGTTGTATGGTTTATAATTCTTCAATGGGAGACTTAAAATGCCCTAAGCAGACATTTGAAACCCACCAAGGAAAGTTTTAATATCGTCTAAAAAACGGGACCAGAAGCTTTCGCATATATTTGAACTCAAGCACTATCGAATAAATAACAAATCCTAAAACATTTCAAAACTTTGACAGGGTATCATGGGACAAAATGGGTCAGTGGGACACAACGGTTTATTTATAATAAAAGACAATTTTCTCTACACAAGATACATTATCGTTAATCCGTTAAAATATTCACGACACAGCCAAGCAGCAGCGTCGAAACCAAGTGTAGGAAGGTGTTGATTTTTCTTTCTTCCAAGTCTTTCAAAACCTTCAGGATAAACCAGACTCTCTGGTCGAGTGACAGAATCAACTGGACACCAGTCGGGTGACAGGAAAAAAAGGACTTTGGTTGGGTGACAGGATAAAAAGGACTTTGGTTGGGTAAAAGGATAAACAGGACTTTGGTTGGGTGACAGGATAAAAAGGACTTTGGTTGGGTGAAAGGATAAACAGGACTTTGGTTGGGTGACAGGATAAAAAGGACTTTGGTTGGGTGAAAGGATAAACAGGACTTTGGTTGGGTGACAGGATAAAAAGGACTTTGGTTGGGTGAAAGGATAAACAGGACTTTGGTTGGGTGACAGGATAAAAAGGACTTTGGTTGGGTGAAAGGATAAACAGGACTTTGGTTGGGTGACAGAATGAAAAGGACTTTGGTTGGGTGAAAGGATAAACAGGACTTTGGTTGGGTGACAGGATAAAAAGGATTTTGGTTGGGTGAAAGGATAAATAGGACTTTGGTTGGGTGACAGGATAAAAAGGACTTTGGTTGGGGGACAGGATAAACAGGACTTTGGTTGGATGACAGGACAAACATGACTTTAGGTAATAGGATCAATTGGACACGGTTTCGGTGACAGGATCAACTGGGCTCTAAGAAAGTGGTCGAGTTATCACAAAAGTGACTCAAATATAACGCGAGAACATTTTAGGCATTGTTGCAAATATACGTCTCTTGCTTAGCTAGCGCTTAACCATGCCACGTGGGCTGGATGGCTGTATTGGTCATACTGTTGCTGTATTCCTGTGTATGGAATAAACTTGCAGAGAAATTTAAAGTACAGAGCCACATTGTAAGGCCTTGTTTGCTCATTTAATTCACACAGCTCCTAAAGCAAGAATTATGAGATAGTTTATCAAGGGAAAATAGCTTATAGAGATGCTTGAGGAAAAATGGTTTAGAAGGAGAAAAAGTCAATGATGCCATCATTAAACAGATTAAATTCGCTTTAAGAAGAGACATGAAAAATCGTTATAATGTTCCATAGCACGAAGCAGTATGATCATCTTACAGGAATTAGCCATGGTGAGTTTGTGGCTTTGGTAACAGGAATGAGCCATGGTTTGTAGACAATTCGATAAAAAACAACAGTGTTTTGCAAGCAATACTCACAAGGAAATGAAAAGTAGAGTTGCCGTCTTTAAGAAGAGGCAACTAGAATACAAAAAGTAAAGAGTTCAACACGCTTTTAGTTATAGGAGATAAAAATTTACATCAAGATGCCGTAAAGCAACGAGTATCAAAAATTAAATTAAAAATTACACCATTTCATATTTGCTACTAAGGGATACTGGGGACGTTGTCAAGTCCATCCCTCGCAACATACATCTTTTCAAAGCCAATCAATTGCACAACGTTAAATATTTTGGTTAGCATAAAGGCAATATCAGTTTATAGACTGGAATAGAACAGAAGACATCATTAAGTATTCAGTACAGGATCATAAATTGCCAGATATCGACGCCAGAACCAGGGTTGTTTCACCCACGTGGGTTTCTCCATTCATGAAGGCAGTATTGACTCTGCACCACGTTTTCGGCTTGGATTCCTCTCCTGGGGATGAAAGGTGGGAAAATCATTAAAAATAGTAGCCAACCGAATTTTCTAAACTCATTGAACGCAGTTTCAAACAATTTCAAGCTTACTTCTCGACAAAAAAATCCCTGAAAATAAAGCAAACTTTCCTCGGAATTGAGAAACTAAAAGATCAATCGTGAAGTACCTTCACCATGTGGAAAAAGAGAAATACGCAAGGCCTTACGAAGAAAGATACCTGATTGGGCCTTTGTGGATAGAAGTGTGACAAAAATGACATAAATAGCAACAATTATCTGAATGATAGTGTTAATGCAATCTCTAAAAAAATCTTTGAAGAAAGTGTCGAAACAGTCTGCAAGTCAAAAAAGCTTTAAATCTAATCTAAGTCTACAAGTCAAAATTGTAGATGGCACAAAATATCGGAAACATTCCTCAAAATATCGTTCGACAACCCTCAACAGAATAAACGTTGGATAATGACCGAAATTAAGCAGAAATTTTACCAAGCTTTATATTATACCAAGCTTTTGTATTGTGCTTGAAGCTCTGCTACCACTAAAATGTTACTGTGCTTACTATTACATTACATTCCCTTCTATCAAAATGCCGAGTTATGATATCTTTTCGTGTTCTAGAGACTCCACGACCCTCGAAAGGTGAGCCACGTTAACCCCAATATACTGAGGGCATCAAATGAAACAAGGCTGACAGTGGAACAAGCAAGGAAAATGAACAAGCATGCTTTTGTAAATTCTTGCCTGTGAGCAAGGAAAAGGAGCTATCTAGCTAAGCAATCATTTTACTATCTTCTGGGGCACGTGAGGCAACAATATTTCATATACACACCTTTTTGCATTCTAGAACCATGTTATTATCGATAACAATGACTTCGATGCAAATGCATGGAGTAAACACAAGTAAAGTTCTATCGAAGATGATACACGATTCTTGCGTTGTACGTTTGTACTCGGTCAATTTTCTGATCAAAGGCAGCATCTCTTTTTCTCGCTAAATCTTACAAATTCATATCGAAGACTTCAGATTGAATTCAAGCTGGCTATCTGACAAAGCACCCACAAATCCCACGAGGAAAATAGCGAGTGTATCACAAAATGTTTGGAGGTAGCGTTCGCTCGCATCGCTGGAAATACCCGATGCATCAAACGTATGAAGAGAAAACAAAAGCAATGCCGTAAATCATTTTATATTCCTTCAAATGGAAAAAATAAGATTGAGCCACTCAGTTGAAGAAAATTTGAGAAATATAATCAGTGACGTCATTGGCTGGTGACAGTCACTGAAACGCTTTTACATCGATGAAAGAAGAAGTAAAGCACAGGGTCTAAAATAGGCCTGAGTGCGAGAAGGCCATAAAAATATCGCAAAGCACTTCGATTGCTAGCGAAGAACAGAAAGTTGATCGCATAAGGAAAGTTGCAGGCAATGAAAATGATGGTGACACATATGGAATGAATAAGAACTCGCTTGCTTTGCTTCATGCTCGCTGTACTGTTGGTTCTCAAAACCGGAGACCTAAATGTTGCTTGACAAATTATAACACAGTACATTACAATAAGCATAACGCCGAAGACGAGCAATTGATAACATGATACGATTCCGACTCTTGCGTTGTATACATTGAGAACAGCATAAGTTAGGCCAACACACCAAGCAATAGCAATGCAAACGTGGCATTTCACTGTGGAGAACACACGACTGAAGGACAATGGAAATCTGACTGCACATAATCTTTGAACAGCAATAAAAACGATATGGATACACGATATTGCTAAAAAACCAAAAATCAATTTCTGAGAGACAACTCGGACAGTATTGAATACAGGGTGAATTGTCGCTGAACTTGAGTATGTAGCCAAGAAAGTCCCAGCGTAGAACACGTACGATGCACAAGCAAGCAAATCCGCGAAGCCAAGGGAAACAAGAGTTAGGTAAAAAGCAGTCCTTTTCCTTCGATTGCAAGTTATGGATACAAATTCAACTGCGTTTAGCAATAGTCCAATTATGCCAAAACAAAGCCAGACGATAATAGACGGGTTCCATTGGTATCTCTCGTCACCACCACGGATATTACCTTTCAACGTACTGTTCATCGGGGTTGTTGTATTAACAATTTTCATGTTCGATACCTTAGTTCATGCAACGATGTGGCCAGCACTACTTTTAAAAATAAACAGCAAACGATAACCAACGACACTATATATATCTATATACCTTCAGACAATCTGTTCATACATGATTAATGAAGGAGGAGCCTGTCTAAATATTACTGTTAAAAACGCAAATTATGATCCATTACAATCTTTGTGTTTCTCGATGATCCGAACATTTCATCAAAAAACTTTGCAATTAAACGGTTCAAGTACTTTTGAGGATAATGTCTTGGTACTCATTGTCAACATGTCTTATTCTAAATTTTTATCAGCAAGATTGCTTTATCTATTCAAACATCTATAAGAATAGGAAGTTGAAAGCATTTTATATTTGGAAACAAGTAATTGCGAGGAGCAGCAAAAAATAAATTGAATCTAACAGATAGCAGCTACTGATCGGCAAACCAAAAATACGATTATTTGCACAAAGGTGTAATAAATGTCGTTCACAGCAGGTGTGATTCCCAGACAGGCAAAAGTCGAGGTGCGCCTCGAGCATTCAAATAATCCAACAGCTCTAAAATGCCAATTTCCGAAGGAGAGAAATTTCGATCAATCGAGTCAAAGCACAAACAGAAACAACGCAGACTAGCATACAAATAATTGTTCCAATAAACTACGTAGAACCTCAGGATAATACGGAAAAGTAAAGCCGCCCCGGGTATGGGACGCTTGCAAATGATTTCTCTTTCGATAAATCTATTACCATCATACAACATTAATCCAAAACCCCCGAAAACTTCCTATTACTTCAAATTACTTCCCATTACTTCCAAATACCTACCATTACATTAGTTAGTCAACTCTCGACCAGAGGTGGAAAAAGTATCGGAACCTGGGAACGTAGTTCCCAGAAATTTTTCGAGATGAAAATGTTAGCAGAAAGTTTCACAGAAAATTTTTGAAGTGTTAAAGTAAGTATAAAAATCTGGTGATATAGGTTTAGTCAAATTAGCAGAAAATATTATTTCAGTTCGCCTGTGAGCAGCTAAATTTGAGCTGCCAAAGGAATGTGGGAATTAGTCTCTTTCCATTGGAAAGAAATTCTTTGTGCACATTTTTTTCATTCACCATCTCACAGAAATCTCAACCACTCACAATCAGAATTGTTTTAGCAGCTGAGCTTTTAAGACAAACCATGACTAAGACTCAGATTAATATAGGGACTGGAATCTACTTTCACAGAAAATATTTCTGGCACTATGGTGTGCGCAGCATTGATCATAAGTTAATATGCTTGGTTACATTAATCTGTTGCATGCTAGGACTCCATTTTAACCACATATTGCTTTTCACTTGTCAAAAGATTAGGCTAAGTCATAAAATGCACCATACAATTCAAATGATTTTGCCCCTGACTCTTCTGAAACTATGTTTGGAGATTATTGCATGGATTTTCCTTTTGATTTTGGTTTTCCATCATGATTGATTGAATGAATCAATTTCTAGCTAAAGTTGATTTCTTTCTTATGTTCATTTATGCATTAAGTAAAGGCATATCTAATATGTTGAGAATGACTGTTTTGGAACAATAGTCAAGATCTCTGATGTTAAATGACACTGATTATGTTAAGAAGTTGATTGCCTGACAATTTTTTGCATTTGATTTAACGTTCTATAGAAATACTTCGAGAAAAAAAAAACAAATTAAGCATTAAAATAAAAACAAATTGAACATTCAAATGAGAAGTATCATACTTCTTAGAATTAAGTTTGCCCTCTTTTATACATCAACTAAGTATAGAGTAAAAAGGCACAAACAGAAAGTTTATTTGTCTACCCCCTAAATCTTGCAGAAAGTTTTGAGCCAGATTCTTAGGTTCCCAGAAAGAAAAAAAATTTTTCCACCTCTGCTCTCGACATTCAGACACCTATCCTTATGCGAGTTGTGCCGATGCGGGAAAGGTTGCATAGAGTCTCGTCGTTCTGTCAAATAAGCTACTTAAGTCCTTTGTCAAAATGATCGCGGCAGTTCCACAGTCGCTTAATAAACGTGTTTCATCATGACTTCCTGGCTGATAACCTGACGTATTCATACCAATAAAGAAAGACTAAGGTTGTCATACCTGAGGTATCTGCATCGATGCTCCCAAATTCTGCCTTCTGCCTCTTTGGCATCATTTGTCTCTTTGCTACTCCACAATCTTTCACCCACTGCTAGAGCTCTGCCCCTAAATAAAAACATGCAAATCCAATGAAACTGAACGAAAATTTTGATTTTATCAAAGTTCTGTGTAGGTAGAGTTTTCATCGATAGTTAGAATCACAACTCTTGCTAGAAATACCAGCAAATGATATTTCCTTTTTACACAAAGCCAAGATGATCGTGGAACTACCAAAATAACGAACAGAAATCTTCAGAACGTTCGTGTCTGGGTTTTGGTAGTGAAAAACTTTACGATGACAAAACTGAGCAAGATATATTTAACTGAAAGAGAAATAAGTGTAACCATTACATACTGAGAACTGATCTTGATACTGTCTTGAAATACATTTTACGATAAATCAAAATTTGAAACCTATTCTTTGGGCTAGGCCGCATTCGATACAAAATATAAAATAGATATATATTACATGTTTAGAAAACATATAAAATTACTAGAAAACAAATATGGTTACTAAAAGATGGCAGATCAACCTGAGGAGTCTTGGTTCTACAAAAGAAATGACCGAGATCACGGCTATATGAAAGTTTATAACCTCCTGAGTTGACCGGGATTTTCTGGTAAAACGGTTTTCATACAAAATTGTGTTCAGACAACCGGTTTTACTTGAGTAAGTTGTGCCAAAAGTTGTGCCATTCTAGGGGTGGCGGCTGTGAGGAATGTCATTTAAAGCAAAAATGAATTTCCTCCCCGCACCTTTCTATCGTACTCAAAGGCTTTTGTACTAACTAAAATTCCATTAAGAAGGTCAACAAAAATTGGAGAGTAAAAAGCATGTCATAAGCTGACCATGTTCTTGACAGCAAGTTTGTTCCATCCACCCATTCACCCCACATACAACCGGTTCCACCAATGACAAGATCCTTCTGCTCCTTTGTACCAGTGAAATCTTGAGGGTCACATTTATAATACTGAAAGAAAAAGTAACATTGAAAAGCTTTACAAAACACTACACAAATAACAGCTGGGCAGCTATTTTTGAGATTAAAAACATTTTTGAGATGTCCAAGCTGGTAAATTAGTAATCTTGCAAAAAGTATCAGGTAGGGTGAAAATTAAATCTTAACGGGCCCTTCGCCACACAAACTTTCACAACACCATAACCACCCTTATTATATACAGTCTAAAAAATTCCAGTTCATTCAATTGTAATTTGATATTGCGAGATTGCTAGCCAGAGGCTATTGAGTAAACAAAGCTGTGCATATATGACATAACAGGCAAGATATTTTTCAATAGCAGTAGAAAAACAACTTCATGTATCCACTGTTGTCGTACAAAGCCAGAAGCTTGGCTTTCTGATACTGTCATAGTTTCTAAAAAAGGGTGCGAAAATATCCCATTTTAGGAAAAATAAACTTACATTTACGAAATAAACTCTAAATAGAAAAATTAACTTACATTTGGCCAGTCAGGACCGTATGAAATATAGTTCAGATACCAGCAGGACGACAAGATCGCTCTGTAACCCTGTGCTGTAACTTTGGCCATCTCGTTTTGCCAGCCTCCTTTCCATACATTTACTATGGTGTCTTGCTTTACCTAGATGCAAAGATACAGTTGATAAAAATGACTTACGCTATTCCATTTCTCACTATGGCAACAGAACACCATCACTATCTAGTCTAGCCTAAACTAAACAAACTTTGACGCTGACTAAACAAACAAAATTCAAGTAAAAAAATTAGGCTTCAGTTAATTAAACATATCTATGCAGAAACAACGTCTCTAAAACGAAATGGCCTTTGACAATGGCAGTATTATGACAATCTAAGGATTAAACGGTTACAAAAAAATGGAAAGGGGCGGGGGGGGCCAACCGAGCGTTTATAATTGAAATGTATTGCAAGAAAAGGGGGCACATCGGGCATTATTTGAAGAATTTGCATAAAATTTCTAAACGTTATGCCCTTGTATGCGCAATGAATACAAAGGTATACACTTGCAATCTTTCTGCATTTTCAAAATAGTGAAGGCCTTGTCTAGAAAGGCCCAGTGAACACAAAAGTACACACTCCAACTGATCCTCATAGGACAGCATCTGAGAAATATCTCACAATTTGATGTTCTACGAAATACTAATTACCTTAACGCCGTTATCGATAACTTCTTGCCAGATAACGTATCCTTTCTTAAGTCCATTGATTATGTCAATCAACCTAGAATAGAACGAAAATAAAATAAAGGCTGCCCCATTTGAAGAATCCTGGAAATAAGAAAGACTTTTGCTCCCGAATAGCCGCAAGGCTATTTGAGCAGTCTGAAACTATTGCAGTTTATTCAATAAGCTGGAACCCTCATTAACCAACTTTCAATTTCAAGAAATGAAAAACAAAAGATAATCAACAAAACAAGGTGCAACTA